>SMOB01000033.1:0-134391 GCA_007388105.1 Coniochaeta prunicola
TTAGAAGCCTCTGAAGTAATCGTTGTGCCTGCAAAATTACTAGGTATGATGTGCGAGGAGTAGGACAGGGGTAGGTATGCACGTAACGGGGGTGGCGGTTTTAGTACGTTGCGCAGGACTTTTGAAGTCTGCGTCCGTACTCCTAATCGAGTACCAAACCAATGGTGGGGCTCAGAGATATGCGAACCAATGGCTTTCGCCGCAGCTCTTGTCACACTTAGGTAAGCGAAGAGCCGAGAGTGAGAGCATTTGACGTTACGATTCCGAGCTCTCCTTACACCTAACCAACCCGTCAATTGTCTACGCCTACTCTCGACATCTCTCCACTCCAAAGCTATTCAAAATGGCGTAAGTATGAATCTGTGTACTGAGACAGTTTTCCAGTACTTTCTTTGGCCTTGCGGAGAGCTTCTCTCAACGGCAATTGATTGCGACAGAGGATCATACGATGCGAGCAACTGGCTAACAAACTTCTAACAGCGGTCTCGTCAACGCCCGAAACACCGTCCCAGAGCGACAGCGCTTCTACCAGAAGGCCTATCGCGGTCACCAGCGGATCTGGAAGATTGTGAGTCGCTATTGAGCCAACTGACTTGGGCGCTGGAGCGCGGCGGAAGACGGAGCGACTTTAGCTGACCAGATATACCAATTCAGAACCCCAGAAGCCCCTACCTGTACACTCCCTTCGTCATCCTGCTGTGGGGATCGACTGCCGGTTAGTATATTCCAGAATTTCTGCGCTTAAATCGGATATTCTTCGCTGACACCTTGGCAGCTACCATGTACGCGATGGGTCGCAAGGTTCTCGGTCATAACACCTGGTTTGGCAAGGATTAAAGCTATCGTATTCCTCCAGAAGGCTGGGCAAAGATAGGCGACGAGCATAGGCTGTACTACTATCTGGACAGATGAATAGAAAAGGGTTGTTAACATTACCTGTTGGGTTTCTGTGTCGGGTCAAGCAGATGTGGTAGTTCAGACTACGTCAGTCACAGTGGCTCCCATTGCATTGCGGATGCGGTTACTGTGTCATGAAATTACGAAGACTTCCCATGGACGCCTCCATTGCCAGATGCCAGCCTACCGCCAGCCAAGGCGATCTTCATAAAATACAAGATGCTGTTTAGAGCAAACCTCACCCTCGCAAGCATCAATCGAGCAATGACGTGCGATTCGTGATGATGTCCCTTGTCACATCGTCCACATCGCACTTCAATGTCCTGGTCAAGGCCTCGAGCGGCACCTAATAGCCCTCAGCACCCGGAGCCTTCTCGTCTTTCCGTAGACTCAGGAGGAGTTCGCGGAACCGTTCCTTGCCGGAGCCGGCCGCACCACCCCGGGGTCCCTTGCCGCTGACATCGACCAGCTTCGCAATGCGCTCCCAGCTCGTACCGCCCGATGTCGTGTCCTCACGGCTAGCAAGGAACTGCTCGGCCTCCTTGCGCGTCTGTGCAATGTTCTTCTCCTTCTTCTTGTTGTTGTAGTTCTCGTAGAAATCATCAATGTTGCGCTGCGCCTCGGCGATGGTCTCCTCGCGCTGCTGCTGGTGTTGCTCGGCTCGCTTGGCGTTCTGCGCATCTCGCTTCTCCCGCCAATTCTTGATGACCTCAGGCTCCTCCTCGACCTCGTTCTCGTCAGCATATGCTTGATATCCGGAATTGTAGTTGACGGATGGGCCGGTTACGCGGAGCGCCTGGTACAGTGTTAGTTTTAATTACACAAGCGAGCTCAGAAATAATGACATACCTCGGCGGGACTTGTAATGTCTGGGAACTGGGCTTCGAAGGTCGAGTCGCCTAAGGCGTTGTCCGAAGAACCGCCACCGAGCAGGTCACCGTCGGCACTCTCAACAGAAGCGAACTGCTGTGCATCGTCACCAAGCAAGGCCTTCTCCCGCGCCAGAAAGTCATCGGCGGATGGGGTCTCTGTAGCAGTTTTGATATCCGTCTGGGCTGCACGCAAGAAAGTTAGCGACTGGTGCACATAGAGGTTCTCGCTGTTAGCTTACCGCCGGAGTCGAAGTCCTCCAAGGAAGGGAATCTGTCAGCCATTGTGATGACGTTCTGACCTGAGTTATGTCGTTGACGCAGGGAACTGGAATTTATTGAAGAGATGGCTAGGGTTGTAGCAAGTGCCAGGTGCCTCTCTTTCTGTTTGCTGTCTGGAAGTTGGCACTTGCCTGACTGGCGTACGGTGAGCTGGAGGTGAGCGCCCGTACCTGCGGCGCTTCATCGGATAAATCGATATTACACGTAACTCAAGTGTGCACAGACCCCCGTGTGCAGTTAAGCGAGATATATTCCCCCTTTACCTGCAAGCAAGCACGGCAAAGCTAGCACCTGCCGGTATTTCTATAAGATAAACACTCTAATATCCGCCCCATCCATACTTCCTTCTCAAACACTGTAACCAATCTTACAGAAACCCAAAGGCTTCCAGGATCCGTTGCGCAAGTTTATCTAGTTATCTAACACTGATCGGAGGCTTTTCAGGACTCGATCTGGGATTGATAGTCTGGATTTCAAAAAGAGCCTGAGAGGTGTCTTCTGTGATAGCCCAGTAAAAGCGCGACGACAAGCTTGTTGTTGAGCAACACACATTTGCGTAGAGACTAGCCAAGAGCACAGCTGCTCAGCCAGCAAATCACCCAGCAGAGCACGACAGACCAGCAAGCAACACTCCAATATCTGAGTCGACATTACCGCAAGAATTAGCGATTTACCATCATCCAACAACGCGGAACATCTATCTGCTAGCAAGTTTTGTTTTTGCAGAGCTCGCCCAGCGCAATGGCATACACAGATGATGCAGTGCTCGCGAAGCTCTCCGCCCTCAATGAAAGTCATGACAGCATAGCCACGGCCGCCCAGTGGATAATGTTCCATCGGTGAGTACCAGAGTCCAACGTATTTGGCCGGATTCGCAGACGCAGAGCTTCCGCTCTGCTCTGATTTAAAGCCCGAAAAGACACAGTTGGCGTGGAATGCAGACTGGCTGACATCTCATCCAGGCGGCACGCTGACCGAACTGTACAACTATGGCTGCAACGGCTTAAGGACTCGCCCAGCCCCAAGAGGTTGAACCTCATCTATCTAGCCAATGGTACAGCACTTCCGTCTTATATGAAGCTCCTAAAGCTCCAACTTCTTAAGCTCTGACAACCCGCTAACATGACTCTGCCAGAGGTCGCACAGCAAACCAAGGCTCGCCATAAGGAGGACTTCGTCTTGGCCTTTTCGCCTGTCCTGGCAGAAGCCACTGCCACTGCCTATAAAGGCGCCACGTCAGATGTTCAAAACAAACTTCGAAGAGTAGTGCAAGTCTGGCGAGAGAGGAACATATTTGAGCAGCCGATACAGGATGCTATTGAAGCTCGTCTGCAGGGTAAGAAAGCCATGGTCAATCCATAGGTTGTCCATCTTGTAGGAAGTAGCTAATCAGATATGCAGAGCTCGACAATGCGCGCGGTACAGCTAAAGTCGGCGCCTTCGGGGGCTCGATCTTCGGCTCATCCTTAGCACCGTCTTCGCTCCCAGCTGAGCTTCGAGATCTGCTCACACCCCAGCAGAACGTCTCGAAGCAGGTCCTGCCGGTCAAGAGCTCGCTGTCTACCGCCAATGCAGAGTACGACAAACTCATCAACTCCAAGGACGCGCTCCCGGCGCCTCCCGTCTACGCCGCCAAACTCAGCGGTTTGCTCAAGCATCTGGCCAACGCCGAAAATGCCGTTGCCGAGTCTGTCAAAGCCCGCAAGGAGCTGGTCGCCGCCTTGGAGAAGATCCTCGACGCCAACCGCGCCGCCTTGGAAGCGGACGTGTCTCAGCAGAATCAACTAGCGGACCGCAGGGCGGAGGTGGACACCAAGCGGCAGGAGGTCGAACTCGAAATCATTCGGGGTATGGGCGCCTCCGAGGGCAATGACCATCACCTGTCGCCGCAGGACGGAGGCCATTCGGCCAGCCCGGAACAGGAACCTGAGCGCCCCGAGATGGAGGCTCTGACACCTCCGTCAGGCGATGCAGACGATTTGGACTTTTACAACAACGACACCATCTCCCCACAGAATGGCCACCAGGTCCATGCTCCGGCACAGGACCACCACCGGCAACCATCCTTCCCGTCGGCAGCTCCTGGTATCGAGATGCTGTCCAACATCGCGTCCCAGTATCAGTCTGTTCCTGTCGCGCTCAATGGGTCTAACAAGCGTCGGAGAGTAGACTCCGGAGACGATTTCCCTGATCTCGGAGGAGATGATGGCATTGATGCTGATGTCGCTGAGATGATTCGCAAGGAGAGCCGTGGTTCGTAGCCTTTAGAAGGATTCGTGACAATGGGGTATAGTGTGAGCCCTAATTTCAAGGCGGCTGAAACCCATTGTTCCTGATTCATGTACTTCTACCGTGTCCTGATATGATTAGTGTGGTCGTGGAATCCGTCGAGCCATCGAAATGGTGTAAAATGGTGGTGAATTAGTGTTGCTATTCGAACTGGATCAAATTCTACCTGATCCATCAATTCGCTTAATCTGTTGAGCCAATGATGCAAACCTCTCGACATCCATGCCCATGATAGTCCTATGCCAATCCAACCCCGGGTATAATAAACGCCATTCTGATAAGTGCCAATCCTGCCTAAGCCTCACTTCGCTAGATTCTTCAACCCCGAACCTCTTTTCCTAGCCGGCGTAGGGGTCGCCTTCACCGCACTGAACGGCGAGAAGTCACTCGACCGCCTGTTTCCCGCACTGTCAATTTTCCCCCACAGCCTCTGCGCCGCAGTCGTCATCATCCCGCCCGACACGCGCGGACTGCTCGGGAACCTGGGCACGGGCGTGCGCTCGACCTTGCCCGTGAGACCCTGATACGCCGACGTCCGCTTCGAGCGCGAGATCTTCTCCACCATGCGGTGGTGCAGAGCCTCGCGCTTGCCTTGCTCCTGCAGCTGGAAGGGGTTCGGCGTCGTGTCTCCAGCCCCGATGGTGATGAGCGGTGCTCGCGGTGCCGGCTCGGGGTCCGGCTCCTCGTCGTCGACGAAAGCGTAGCCGTTTACGCGGGGCGTCTCGCCGCCTCCCGCCCCGGCAGTGGAGTCTTGGTAGCCCGGGCGGGACTTGCCGGCTATGGCGTCGCGGACGGCGGATAAGGATGGCGAAGCCGGCACCAGACCTTCTTGTTCCTGTTGGATGGTAGGCCCGGGCATCCGCGTGTTCTCATACACGATCATCTTTGGCGCGGCTCTAGACTCAGCCTGAGCCCTCTGAGCCGGCGTCTCTAGGAGCCCGTCTACGCCATCTGGAGCAAACATTAACTGGTTGTTAGGCTTCGATTTCCAGTGATCCGGCGCAGCCGGCCGGTTGTCCTTGTCTCTGATAGCAAGCCGCTTATCTTCGTAACCATCGTCGAGCAGACTCCTAGTCTGGCGTATCCTGTCTTCAATCTCTTTCTGCTTCAGCTGCTGCTTCGAAGGCAGCTTGTTGCCTCTCCATAGCCAGGCATACTTCTCCGCCCTCTTTTGGTTTTGCTTGTCGAGAAGTTTGTAGAAGCTTTCGTTGTCCTCGCTGGTGTATTTGGCCTGGAATGCGCCCAGGTTCATGTTCGTGTCGACTGTGATCTTCTCCTCCGCAGCAGTCGATGCAGATACCACTGAAACTGGGGTGTCTCCAACAAATCCAGTTGTGGGAGTCTCACCGCCGGCCAATGATGCACTGGTCGGTATCCGTCGCAGCCGGCGACCAGGCGTCATGACCTGCTGCAGGCGGCGTCCGGCACTCGAGATCCACGCATCGTCTTTTGACTCGAGGGCATCTAGGTACTCCTGCTGCGTCTCGCTCTCTAGAAGTCCAGGAAAGAAGTCTCTGGCAATAATATGGGACAGCGCATCGGTGTATGTGTCTTCATCTAACACTTTTCTCGGGCGCTTGATTCGCTTGGCTGGTGGAGGGGGAGGCATCAGTTCTGTGTCGGTCCGTTTGCGCACAAGCGCATTCGAAGAAGGAAGGTCTGACGCCATGGTGCAAGCAGATCCTGTCTGCTGAAGATATATGGGGGATACAGCAGCGTGTTCAATAAGAGCGTCAGGCTGGAAGCCTGGTCATCAGCTTGAAGTCACACCTGTCGTTTGTGGCAATCGGTAAGGATGGCTGCATGAGGTACGTAGATGCAACAGTACGTACCCATGTGGGCCTTGAAATAAGCATTGAGAGTCCCGCGGGGTCGAGGCGATTCTACGACTGATGGGCAGAAATATGCCTGTGTCAGTGGTGGCAACCTAAATTAAGCTGCCGGCCTGCTCTCGACCTCTAGCACGGACAGCATCATCCTTGGAAAATCTACCCTGAACAAAAAAATTGGGCGATCCGAGACCGATTCACTCGTCGTGACAGAGCGAGTTTGACTTTCCAACTATTTCCTCCTTGCGATACGTAGGCCTTCGCCACATCATTCTGCGATCCTGTCGGCCTGTCGCAACGTAGAGGGAGATGGCAACACCACAGGAGAGAGCTGTTGCTCTCAAGAATGAGGGGAACAAGGCCTTCGCCGCCCATGACTGGCCGAAAGCAATAGAACTATATACACAGGCTATCGAATTGGATGACAAGCAACCGACTTTCTACGCAAATCGAGCCCAGGTATGTCACAAATCAAGGGGACTGTAGCTTCGCTGTTCCTCCACGCTGTGCTCGCGTGACTAACAATCTCGTCTTTCTCGCAGGCCTATTTGAAGACCGAAGCCTACGGATATGCTATTGCCGACGCTACGAAAGCCATCGAGCTCGATCCAAGTTTCGTCAAGGTCTGTACGCTCCCTTTGTCATTCGGCGAGGGGATATGGTCCGCTCGCTAACACGAGGTTCAAGGCATACTACCGCCGTGCTGTGGCCCACACTGCTTGCCTACGACCAAAGGATGCAGTCAAGGACTTTAAGACATGTTGCAAGATAGATCCAGGCAATAAGGATGCAAAACTCAAGCTGGTGGAATCTCAAAAATCGGTCCGGCAGCAAGAGTTCTTCGCCGCCATCGAGGTTGGTGACGAGCCGTCTGCCGCAGAGGGGCTAGATGTCGAGTCCATGGCTGTCGATCCGGCGTACGACGGCGTTCATTTAGGCCAGGAAATGACACAGGAATTTATCGACGACATGACCGAGCGGTTCAAGAACGGCAAGCTAATACACAAGAAGTATGTGTATCAGATCATCTTGGCCGTGAAGAAGATTGTCTATGAGGAGCCCACCATGGTCGAGATGGAGATACCTCAGGGCGTCGAGCTTACGGTCTGTGGAGACACTCACGGCCAATACTTCGATCTCATGGAGCTATTCCGTCTCAATGGAGCACCCAGCGACAAGCACTACTATCTCTTCAACGGAGACTTCGTTGATCGAGGATCGTGGTCCACGGAGATTGCGCTGCTGCTCTACGCATACAAGTGGTTACGACCAAAGGGGTTCTTCCTGAACCGTGGCAACCACGAAACGGACGACATGAACCGAGTTTATGGCTTCGAGGGCGAGTGTAAGGCCAAGTATAATGAGCGGACATTTAAGCTGTTCTCGGAGAGCTTCTCGGCCCTTCCCCTGGCGACTCTGATTGGAAACAAGTACTTCGTTCTCCACGGCGGCCTATTCTCAGACGATAATGTCACGTTGGACGACATTCGTAAGCTGGACAGACACAAGCAGAGGCAGCCTGGGCAGGCGGGTCTGATGATGGAAATGTTGTGGACGGATCCTCAGCCAGAGCCTGGTCGCGGCCCGAGCAAGCGCGGCGTTGGTATGCAGTTCGGACCCGACGTTACGGCAAGATTCTGTGAGAAGAACGGCCTGGAGGCCATCATTCGCAGTCACGAGGTGCGGATGGATGGCTACGAGGAGGAACATAATGGAAAGTGTATCACTGGTAAGTCTTCTATGGATCTTTGGTCCTTTCTGCATTCATGCTAATGAACCCTCTTCAGTGTTCTCGGCACCAAAGTACTGTGATATGACGGAGAACCGGGGTGCATACATCAACATTGGACCTGACTATAAGCTCAAGTTCCATCAGTTCGACGCCGTACCACATCCCAACATCCGGCCGATGGTAAGTGTGCTCTCGGACCCCACGCCCACACCCTCAAGTGACAAGCAACTAATCCCTTGACAGGCATATGCTCATAGCTCACTTGCGTCATCTCTGATGTAGAGAAAATGGAGTTTGGGGTTGAGGAATCTGCATCGAATCTAGACCTCGGTTGCATTGTGCAGGAGTCCATGGGCCGTGGCGTTAGGATTTGGAGTGGTCATTGCTGGGTCAAGGTCTAATACATGGGTTAGCATGAGCGGTGTTGGTGTGGCGCTTTACATATCCGCATCTCGGGCCAGATGTAGTAGATCATACCTGTCCTCGAAGTTGCATAGCAGCTACCTAAGCTCTGATAGAAGCGGAGAGGCTTCCCAAGAAATCAGGACAGTCACTCTCCCAGTGACATTTGCATTCACGAGACCCAAAGCTTCCTCTCACTAGATCGGCCAACTAGAGAACCGAGCCAGTCACCGCACGCCAGGAGTCGTAGCAGATAAGTGCCTCCATTTTGTGTGATACCCGGAAACGCAGTGACAGCAGCAGAAAAGGCGCTGAGATCTTGGCGGGGCAAACGAAGCCAGCATTCCGTGCCGTCCACCTTGAGGATGTCCACGGCAACGGCGACGCCGTGCTCTCCAAGAAACTGGCGTAGCGCCGCGGTGCAGTAGGAGCGGACCTGCAAGTTGTCTAGACTGGCAGACCGGCTTGAGCCGGTCACAAGTGCGAGATGAGCGTATGCGAAGGCCGGTGATTTGATGGTGCAGGTGAAGAGCTCGTGGGACTTCTGGCTCTTGGTTGATGGTTGGGTACCGGGTGGTAACGAGACGTCTGGCATTTCTGTGTCATTGGACATCTCCGAATTTGGTTGGTGGGTGTGAGAGCATGGGTTGTCTCGCAACGATCCTCATTTTCATGAACCTCGATAACTAATGCTCAAGGATAAGTCTATGGCGCCGCCCCGATTTAGTGATGGTAAACTAACCTCCAAACTACTGGCTTGAGCTTCCTGCGTCTCCCTCCACAAATGGAGCGATAGTCCCTGAAATCAAAGGTAAGACAGAGCTTTGAAATGTGCCTTCCACACTCGTCACCATGCTTTAGACATGTGCACGAAATATAAGGAAGGTGACAATTTCGGATAAATGCATATTTGGTCTAACGTATGCCACAGTGTCTTGTCTCAGTCCGATGTCAACAAGGACATGTAACCCATCCAGGAGTTAACTGAGCATCGTTCAATTCGGACAGATGGACTGGAAAAGCATTCTATGGACGATATGGATGGTCATATTCACTCCTACCTTTCTCCTCGTCAGGATCCTTTACTGGCCTGTCTCCGTACTCTTCAACATTATCCTCGCTTTGCTGTCTCCTGCCTTTTACACCGTACAGTACTGTATACGGCCCGTCCTCTACACGTATAGTATCCTGCCTAGACTCCAGGTACGTGACTTTGGGCTATTCACTCTATGCCCCCTCCCTCCGCCTGAGTTGATATGCTAAGGCCACGCTTGCAGCCACTTTACCTTTTCGTGAGTTTGCCCTTTGGTACCTTCACTAGGTAAGTCTACATGTCACCGAGAAACAGAATTCTGACCGTGGCATCCGCCCTATAGTTCGGATCAGCCACTTTCGTTGGCATCATTGCCGGCGCCGCTTTACTGCTCACCTCTAATGTAATAACATCCATCGCCGGCATGCAACCCGGCGAAATGGACGAGAAGCAAGGCCAACTGGAACATGAGGTGTCGACGGGGACAGCAACCCCTGTAAAGAGGCTGGATGATGTATATAGCTCGCAGGAGTCGGACTGGCAATGGCTAGACAAGGCTCCTGACTCTCGGAGACGACGGACGCCGGGCTTACTTGGTCAGACAATACTAGAGGAGGACGATGATTCATGAGTTCGCTGGAGGTAGAGCACGCAATTGGATATAATTAACCAATGGTTCGAACTGTTATCCTCGCAATGGAGGCATACCGTCCATCGTTAACACTGACAGCCAAACGCCATACTCCTTCAACAAATATGATACAACCAAGTGTTAACAACGCCTGAGAGAGACGCTTACCACCTTCCGCTATCCCTTTAAACCAGCCACCTATCACGAAGACTGCCAATCCTCGAAGTAACCTTGTTGTCTAATCCAACTGATCGCCTCTCTTCTCAGAGCTCTCATCGCGACCAGTCGTTTCCCTCGGCCCAACCAGGGTGTAGTCTCCAAGGGCGACATTTTACACCATGCCACCACTTTCGTGGTCAGGGTTTGCGCTAAGCAAATCAACGTCATAGCAGTGTCTAATCGCATCGTACTGATGGTGGCCATAGTCCTTCATTTCACCTGCGATAATCCCGTTCCCGATCCCTATCACGGATAACCGGTGACCGACTTCGACTCCTGGTCCGGCTGTTACGAGACCTGTCATCGTAATCATTCCGTCTCCTATCCCAGTCGTGGTGCCTATCATCCCAATCGTGGCGCCGTCTGTCATCTCGTGGAGGCTCACGTCGGCCGCCGCCACCATCCCGATCATAGCTCGGAATGTAAGTATCGACCGGCGGTTCACGACCTCCTCCTCCACCACCACCACGGCTTCTTGGCAGACCATCCCTGCCACGGCCCCTGTAACCGTCTGGATGATCTGCAACGCCATCCCAACCATTTGCATAATCATGCGGAACGGGTAGTCGTGGTGGCAAGTCTCTATCACGATCCCGCTGCCACGCCGGCCGCCTGTCTCCCGGAGGCGGGGGCGGGGGCCCGTTACGGGGATATCGCGAACCGTTTGCTCCATTCCTTCCATGGAAGCCCTCACCGGTGTTGAAGCCTGAGTTTGGTCCAGAATTGCCGTCCAGCACTCCTCGCCCCACGGTTCCACCCTTCGGTGCCGGCGGTAGCGCCGCTTTTCGATCATGAAATTTCCTCCTGTCGAACTCATGGCTCTCTTCAAACATGGGCAGGTCGCCCGGTTGTGCCGGAAACGGTGGGTTACGGAAATACGGATGTTGCAATGCGTCGTGCGCATTGATTCGTGCCCTCCAGTCAAGCTTCAGCAGCTCGCGAAGCAAGGAGATCGCACCGGATCCATGCTCGCGAAAGCGCTGTGATAGATTGCCTGGTCGTGGTCGAGGGCTCAGTGCCTCGGCACCTGGGAGTGACTTCCAGCCAGGCATAGTCTCTTCGGTCGGCGTGCCGCATAAGTCGAAGATTATCTCGAGCTGGTGGCCATCGCTTTCTCCAGTCAATATTGGTTTACCTAGAAGCATCTCTCCGAACACACATCTAGTACAGCATTAGCCTTCGCTTCTCTACGTGAGGTCCGAGCCGGTGCCTTACCCTACTCCCCACATGTCGATAGCAGTGGTATATCGTTTCAAATTCATGAGGAGCTCCGGTGGCCGGTACCATCTGGTAACAACCAGGCTTGTGTACTCCCGCCGACCTTCGCCGCCACCGTTGCCCGGTTTTGGGGTGGGTCCCTCGTAGTGTCTCGCAAGGCCAAAGTCGGCTATTTGCAATATTCCCTTATTGTTGATAAGAAGATTGGCGGCTTTCATATCTCGATGAAGTATGTGGTTATCGTGTAAATAGCGGAGACCTTCTAGCAATTGCACAAGGTAGCACTTGATTTGAGGCTCCGTGAAGTGTACCGACGGGTTATCCAGAAGCCCAGACAGATCGTGGTCCATGTAAGGCGTGACCATGTACATGATAGGTCGTTTCCGTTTGTCGGCTAAACAAGCGATGTTGTCAGTTTCATCTGGGGTTTGCCATTGACTAGAGTCGATATAACATACTCCTCGCTGGGTGCTCGACGGCCATATCTTCGAGGCGCAATACATTTCGGTGCGACAGTAGCTTAAGGAGCTTGATCTCTCGCAGTGCTGTAATAGGAAACTGCGCATTTGATCAGTACGGCTTCTCTACTATATCCACCTCTGAAGGTACGCACGCCATCTTTCTCATTGTGCATTATAATCTTCTTGAGGGCGACATGGGCCTTTGTCTTCTTCGACTGCGCACGGTGGACCTCACTATCATAACGCCTTGTCAGCAAGCTTCCAGAGATAGAGAGGACAGGCCAACTACTGTACATACCCAAACGTTCCCTCGCCAAGCTTGCCCAATATCTCATAGTCTGTGATCTTGGAACAGCCCAAGAAGCTGGACTTTGGTCTTTGGTGGGCGATGGCAAAGGATCTCGGGGACATAGGCGCTCCCGGTCCGGCGTTCATGGACTTCATTGTCGATGTCATCGCAGTCGAACAACGCTTGGTGTTGAACTGGGATTTCCAGGCAGTGCGACATCAAGCGGTACAAGTAAACTGTCCGGCCTGGAGTTTGCGAAGATTGTGATGTATTAGTCGTTCTATCCGCGAAGCCATTTAATGGTAGAGATCTTGTCTCTATCGTGAGGTAGTCGCCACAGCAAACAACAGGCGGGTTGGAGGCTTTTATAGATGTGCTCAATAGATTATTCGATCCATGGCTTTGATTGAGATGGTCATTGACAAGCAAGATAGAGATATTCAAGTAAACCGACGTAATAACAACCGTCATTCCAGCTATGCATCTAGCGCGTATAGTCCTGGTCGGCATTGTTAGCGTGTAAAGCGGGTCTACTTTCAAGGCCTGAGGCATCAGCAGCATTGAACATCATTCGAACCTCATATTATCCTAGCTCAGAAACCAACCTTGTACCAGACAACAACCTATTGTTGCGCCTTCCAAGTTTGTCGCCCTCTACTTGAATAGTCTATGAATCGAGCCGGGCTAACGATTGAGCAATATAATAGCAGACTCTGGCACAATGGCTGGGTTAAAACCTCACGTTCCCGCAATCTACCGCGTGGCCGCGACAGGCCTCGGCGCCAGCATGTGGTTCTTCGTATGTGTTCTTGGCCTGGCTGCATCAGGGCGTAGTAACTAATAGTCTTCTGCCACAGTTGATGTACAGGGCAAAGAAAGACGGTACAACTCTTTCACCTCCGCGGAACCAAAGCTATTTCGACTGCTAACGAACTCCTGTTTAGGTCCGGTACTCATGGGTTGGAAGCATCCTTGGGACCATTGAACGGCATTCGAAGGAGAAAGAGAACCTCATTGTACTTAAGGAACGGCGTCGGGGCTTCTGACCTGCTACGAAAGTCCACCACCGCTTATAGAATAAGAGCAATCCGAGAGTGTTGAATTGACGGAAGATGCCATTGCAAAGGCTCAAATACTCTGACAAACGTTGGACGAAGTGTGAGGCTTCCTTTTAGTTAGCCGAGTCCCAGGCCGATCCGTTTTAGAGGCAATCAACGTACAGAATTTCACCATCAATCATACTACATCTGCCGTTCGGCTTCCGACACAACGTGGCTGGCGACCAACGCTATTCAAACTGTTATGGTTTGCGTTTTCGACCAGATTGGGCGTAGGCGCCGAGAGTATGATATGTTGCAAAAAGAGACCGTTATCGTGTGGGACTAGTTGGTTGAGATCACAGCGTGTTGCGAAACTCTGCGTTGTCAGGCTTAAGGGCTCATATACTAGTGTGCTCTGGCTACAGGGGCCCATAAACCTTTGCTCATCCAAGCGCCATGCTAATAAATTCCAACTGTGCCAGATCTGATATGATGTTTAGAGCCACATCTCCTGGAGGAGAGAATGCGTCTTCAGTATATACCTATGCACTATGCCCAATATAATGCCAAGAAATTGGTAAATACATACAGCCTGAGGCAATGCCAGATATTCTCAAATACAGCAGACTTCACTTGACCGCGCATCTTCTGATACGAACTCGTCCTACCCTAACTCCAGTGGCAAGATGTCTTGCGCCAGGTTAGAAAAGCATCTTCTCCTGTATGAGCTTGTACTCTTTCCTCTTCTTTGTCTTCTTCGTAACGGCAGTTGTGACATAGCCGATGATTCTGGCCAGCCTTTGAAACACGTAGTGTTCCCCGATGTAAGCCAATATGAAATACAGAACACCCAAGCCGAGAATGTATAGCTTGAAGTCCCAGCTAATGTAGGTAAGCTGCATCAGATGGCTCACCCACTTGACTGGTCCAAGAACCAGATCTAACGTGATTAGTAACGCGACGGAAATCATGCCAACGAAAGGCCCTATTCACACAGCTTTGTCAGTATAACACTGTCCAGAGGGAAGATCAGGTATCACTAACAGTTGTCGGTTGCCTTCTGCCTGAACGGCCGTCCGGCGTTGAGAACCACTCCCGAAAGAATGTATTCAAAGCACGACGTCAAGAAGAGAGCTGTGTTTTCTGAGTTCTTGATATTGGACTTGTCGTGTTTGAGCTTTGGCGGGATGAACCTGCGGTCCATTAGCAGATGTCGCTGGGATCACAGGGTTCGGAAACGCTTACCAAGGCTGTTCCCGTACAGCAATAAACACCATGGCCTGAATAAGGGTGCAAATGCACATCTGTCCCAAAAGGGGCGTCAAGACCTTGCGAGAGACTAGGTCCGCTGTTGGGCGCTTCCGAGACAGCTCTGGATAAGGTCCAGCCCAGCTCATGAATATGGCAATTGGCAAGATTAGGGCCAGGTCGATGAACAAAAATTGGAAGTCGCCAAGGTTGGATGCAGATGCGTATAGGAAGCTGACAGAGGTAAACTGTATTGCAGAATACAGACTCATATACTTGAAACAGCTGAAGCTAGTAACGAGCGCTGCTCTCCCTTCGCTGAAGAAGATGTCAGTAGATTACACGAAGCATCGGGGTATGTAAAGCTTACCGAATGACCTCGGGCACGCATCGGATGTCGAAAACGCGGGATGTGAAAGGAGCTGCGACAGATGCCTCCGCCTCAGAGAGCGAGATGCCCACATCAGCGGCCTTGAGTGCGCCACAGTCGTTTGCACCATCTCCGCAGAATCCTGCACAGTAATCGATGCTCTGCAATTTCTCGACCAACTCGTGCTTCTCGTCCGGGGACATGCGGGCAAACACTCTTCCTGTAACAAGCATTCGCCTCACGACTTCGGCAGAAGCATAGTCTATCACCCAGCGGAAGACGTCTCCACTGACGGCAATGGAGTAATTCCGGAGATTTGAAATATCGTACGGCAGGGATGCGTCGCCTTCGGGCGGTGGTGGTCGAGGAAGAAGTGTCTTTTCGTCAAGCTGGTAAACGCTGTTGTCGATACTTTCCCAATGTAGCCTTGCATTCGGGTCTCGCGAGTCTCCTTCGGCGAAGTGAGGTATGAAACAATGTGCCGTCTTGTTCATCAACCCACACTCTCTAGCCACGCTAATAGCCGTCAAGATGTTGTCTCCAGTGACCATGACACAGGTTATGTTGGAGCGAAGTAACTCTTCAATTACCGGCGTGGTGGTGGGCTTCAGCTTGTTTTCGAATATGATGAAGCCCACAAACTCGAGGTCTGATTCGACCTCTTGCCGTGACATCTTCTGGGCCTTGACCCAGCTGAGTCTCTTTATGTGTCTGGTTGCACACCCAATAACCCGGTAACCTTTATGCGTATAATCTGCAAGCAGTTCATCGTAGTCAGTCGGGACTTTTCAAAGGCGATATTAGCACATTTTCATTTGAAGAGGGTCTGATGACAACTTACAACTTTCTGCCCGGCAGATCTCTTTCATACATTCAGGGGCACCCTTCACGTATATATCCCCGCTCTTCTGATCAAATGCCCTGACAATGACACTAGCACGTCGAAGCTGGGAGACGAACTCGAAGGATTTCAAGACACCGAGTTCGAACGGACGCTGGAAGACACTTAGTAATCAATCTCGCTACTGGTGGGAGAAGACCAACGTTATTTCCATTCGTTTGCGCACCACCTTCGTAATCACCCTTTGCGTCTGCTGGTGGTCTGGCGACCGACGGTTGGAGTGTGCCCTGATCTTCTTCGCTCATATTACCTCCGCCGTGGTTTCCTTCCTCGTATGTCCATCTAGTGAACTCAAACATTTTCAGGTCGAGGGGATCACCGACGAGTTCGCCGTCAACAGAGCGAAGAGAATGGCAAGTCGCCATAGTATAAAGTGCTGCCTTTCTTGTATTAATGTCTTCAGGTGCTTCTTGTCCGTGGATCTGGTGTGGCACCAGAAGAAGGGGGTCCGACACTGTTTCGCTGAATCGATTATTCTCGCGAGATACCACTCTCACACCGAGGACATCGAGGCCTTCCTCCGTAAGTGTCCCGGTCTTGTCGAAGCACATGATGTCAATCTTTCCGCCGACATTGACCCGTTGTGGGCTGATACAGAAGATCTGTTTCTGCTTCAGTCGACTCAGTGCGAAATTGATGCCAATGGTGAGCGTAGCCGGTAGGGCAGGAGGAACAACAATAGTGATGAGGTCGAGGGCTCGGACAATGATTAGATGCCAGGCTAATCGCAACCGTATGAAGTTGACAAACGAGGCAATAAACCCAAGCAGGGCGACACCACCCATAACAGAGATATACCGGAAAGAGTCTCGGTAGAACTTGAAGCCGGATGGCTTCGGAAAAAGCATAGAGCGTACGAGCGATCCCTTGGTGGTGTTGAATCCGGTCCTGACGACCATGGCAAGAGCGACGGCTTCCTGGTTAGGGTCTTCCTGCGGTCTCCTAACTCGGATAATCTTGGTCCCACAGAAAAGAAAATGCTTGGCAATCTCAGGCATCATAGTTGAGGCAGTAAGGTCCAGGTGATGGATGCTCTCGTCTGTCGCAGGCGTCTTAGAAACCGGAACGGATTCACCAGTCAGCATGCTCTCGTTGACAATACAATCACCTGCAAGCAATAGGCTGTCCGCGGGGAACTGCTGAAGATTTGGGTCGCTAATTTCATAGATGTCTCCCGGGACCAGATCACCTGAAGCGACATATCTCCCTAGGGTATGAAGTTAGCGAAATCCAGAATGACTTGGGAGCAGGTAAGCTCACAGAAGCCATTGCGCATGACTCTCACGTCGCATTCAAAGCGAGAGATCTCCTTTAGACGTTTCATGGTCTGCAAGTGGTTAGTTATATATCTGGTTAGAGATTCCCGAGACTTACGGATTTGGTTTCAATAAGGGTTGTTACAATACTGCCCACTGACATGAAGAAGATTGCGACAGCATAGTAGTAGTATTGGTCCATAGACCAAAGAATCAAGCTGGCAATTTGAAAGACATAAAACGGATGGAAGACCTGGTTGGAGTTAGTCTATTAAATCGTTCCACGGAGAACTTGAGGCATACTTCGTCAACGAGGAGGCGGAAAATGGACTTCTGTTCAATATCAATGAGGTTGCTACCGAAGACCAGCTCACGATGACTCTTCTCATCGCTGTCGACGCCCGAGCGGACAGCTCGAACGTCAGTCCAGGCTGGATCCTTCCATCCGTGGCAGAGGAGGAACTTGTCCCGAACTGGGTGATAGTAGAATCGGACGTAGCGATAGTCCAGCGTTCGTAGATCCCGAAGTATCGGATCCGGATCTTCATCAAACAGATACGACGTGACCTTGTCCGGGTTGCCAAACACTGTGGAGATAGGTCTACCGTACGGCTTAGAGCTGACACCCAATATAGCCATCTCGTTCCAAGAGTTCTGACATTCGTTAGCTTCTACAGGCTTCCGTTGTCGCTGACACATAACTCACTTCGATAACAACCCATTCTGAGTCTCTCAGTGTTGAAGGTTGCCCAACCAACTTGACGTGCCATTTTGGTACCCATCGGAAGAGGAGCCAGGCCAGACCAAACGTCAAGAAGCACAAAAGAATATAGACAGACATTCCCACAAGGCTGGTCTTGAATCCAGCGATAACGATGTACAGATCCTCATTGACCATGTAGGTCTTCTGGCTGAACCGGGCCTTTCCAAACTCGCTCCCTCCGGAGAGGCCGCTGTCACGCCGCAAAAGCCGACTACGAACGGAACCCCCCCTAGACTGGGTCGATGCTCTCCTATGCAGCACGTAATCGTTGTCGGGAGCCTGCCGTTCGAGATCGGTCGATAGATCCGTTGAATCATCCTCATCGGCTATTTCTTCACCGAATGGCATGTCATCCACATCAACCCGTCCGCGAGCTTCATCATATTCATCATCTATTATAGGGGACTCCTCTGGCTCTTCGTCATCGTAGAAAGCGAAACTTGCTGTTGAGTCGGCGCGTGCACGCCGATGGGTGAAAGCGGATACACTTGTAGGCAGAGACTCGGCCATGGGACCAGAATATAGCTATGCGATCGTGAGTGGAAGTGCGCGGAGATGCGGGAAGAGTATTGCTGACCTCGTCATGGGCCATCTCGACATCCTCGAAGACGCTCGAACGACTTTGGTTCGAACCAAGACGATAAAGTTCTCGCCGTGGATTGTTGCGTCCAGGGCCCTGGCTGGCCACGGACTCTGTGTCGCCCTCCATATTGGCGTTCTCAGGATCTCAGGTCGTACGTAAGGTAGGTTTGGTTATCGAACTCTGTTCATCTTCGGTTCTGCGCTATCACCCAGGCTGAGAATAGATCTCTTAGAAGAGTCGATTATTGCTGGCTGCACATCGTTTCCGGTAACAGCTGCCTCAGCTATATACTGCAATTAAAGTACAGAGAAAAGCAGAGTTGGAAGCTTCACGCAGTAAGTTTAGTGCCTTCCCTTAACAACGAATACCTGTTGTGCTGAAGAATTCAGATGCTCACTCGTGGGGTACTACGGTTCCTGAAAATGCACTTGACGGGGATAAGATGACGTAGATGCAATGCGAGTGGGGGTTCAAGGCAAAGCCCCGATAAATGCACACCACGGTTCACCTTGTAGCCCACAGCTGTTCACCGCGAGGTAAGCAATCCAGCTCTAAACGGGATAAATCCTCGCCCTGCAAGTCACCATATAGGGACATAGGCTTCTTCGTAGCAGATCCATAGTGCATTTGTTCAGGGTAAATATTGTGATATACCAATCTAGCTTTCTTCTAGTGAAGCTATCTTACCACAATAAAGGTGCTGAACATCCGCTGCATCCTAGGAAAGGCAGTTTGAAAGCTGCACCAAGTAGACCTGAACGATGAAGAGGCAGACACGTTTCCCACAGGTCAAGCGATGATACATTGATAAGTTAAGATCTCATACAAGGCGGTGTGCTTGCTTTGCTCCATGCCAATTGCGCGTTGTTACAGCAGTGGGCCTGAAAGTTAGTAAAAAAACTTCCCCTCAACATTTCGCCTCTTCACCCCACCTTCAACCTGAATCCGTTCATAAATCTCATTCTACCTCTCCCCAACCTCAACTCCTTCCCCATTCTCTCTCGCCAAATATCGACCTCTTCTTGATATCCGCGTTCTCCACGTCTTTTTCTGAAGACTCTCTGAATTACGTCCATCTACGAATTTACACCGACGATAGTGTCTGTCAAATAATCAACAATGGCGGAGCCTATCAGGAACAAGCGTCCCGACACGCAGACCGCTCCGTAAGTTCGTCCCGCAACAACAAGCTCGTCCATGTGGCTCATGCTGTTCCGGATGGCTGACGCATCACCATAGAACTCCTCAGAACACTCCTGCGAGCAATGCTCCTATCTCGTCGCACGCCCAGCAACCCGGCGTCGCCAGTATCATGGAAGGTTGGTTACGCCCTCCTGCGGGCTAAATCCGGCGTTTTTTTTGTGCTGACCATTTCATTTTTTTGTGCAGAGGATCTTGACCGTGCCGCCGCCGCCAGCATTTTTGCTCAGAATCCGAAGCTCGTTTCTCTGATCCAGGGCCGCCTCGGTTCTCTCGTTGGCCGATCTTCCGGCTATATCGAGTCCCTCTCCCCTCCCATCAAGAAGCGCGTTGCCGGATTGAAGGGGATCCAGAAGGAACACTCCAAGCTGGAGGCACAATTTCAGGAGGAGGTCTTGCAGCTTGAGAAAAAATACTTCGAGAAGTTCACCCCTCTCTATCAGAAGCGTGCTGCCATCGTAAATGGCGTAGCAGAGCCGACGGAGGATGAGATCAAGGCCGGCGAGGAAGATGAGGAGCCTGAGGAGGGCGAGGGCGAGGGTGCTGCTAAGGAGGAGTCGTCAGAGCCCAAGATTGATGGTCCCGGTGTCCCTGAGTTCTGGCTCTCCGCGATGAAGAACCAGATCTCTCTTGCCGAGATGATCACGGATCGTGATGAAGGTGCGCTGAAATACTTGACCGACATCCGCATGGAGTACTTGGACAAGCCTGGATTCCGTCTCATCTTCGAGTTCGCCGAGAACGACTACTTCACCAACAAGACCATCACCAAGACATACTACTATCAGAACGAGAGCGGTTATGGTGGCGACTTCATCTACGATCACGCTGAAGGCGACAAGATCGATTGGAAGGCCGGCAAGGACTTGACTGTCCGCGTGGAGCAGAAGAAGCAGCGTAACAAGAGTCAGTACCATCATTTTTTCGTTCTGATTTATCATACTAACCCCTCCCAGACACGAAGCAGACCCGCATCGTTAAGAAGACTGTGCCAACTGAGTCGTTCTTCAACTTCTTTTCGCCGCCCAAAGCCCCCAGCGACGAAGATGATGATGACGCCGCATCTGATATTGAAGAGCGCCTCGAACTCGACTACCAGCTTGGCGAGGATATCAAGGAGAAGCTGATCCCGCGTGCCATTGACTGGTTCACAGGCGAGGCTCTTGCCTACGAGGAGCTGGACGAGGATGAATTTGAGGGCGAGTTTGACGAGGAGGATGACGAGGATGACGATGACCTCAGCGAAGACCACGACGACGAGGAGGAGTCAGAGGAAGACGATGTAAGCGATCGTGCTTAACTATCTCCCAAGCAATCGCTAATGTCGAGCAGGAGGATGGCACAAAGCCGAAGCAGGAGGCTGCTGAGTGCAAGCAGAGCTAAGCGGGCACACATGTCGAGTTGGAACGGTTTTCAAGCCGCGAGTTGTGGGCATGTTGCTTCTTGTGGTTCTCAGCATTCTACTTAATAATACTCTGCCGACACATCTTCACTTTGAAGCGGCAGCATGTGGGCGATCTTGAGGGACATACCCGGTCACTCGGTGGCTATCCTTGAGCGTGGAGGGGATGAGCTGTGGGTTTCTGGATCATGGCATAAAGGTCATGTCTGCTTTTGAGCTGCGTACCGCTGGTCTGGACTTGCACCTGCTTCGTTTCTGTTTGCTTTTTGGTCTTTTGAGGGGACAGGAAGGGCACACGGTGGTTTCTCTACTCTATCGGCAGTGGCATAGATTTGAGATCGCGAAAAGATGCCAACGTGTGGTTGGCGATGTACCTAAGCTGAGTAGGTGCAATTGGCTTGCCTTGAAAGGTACCTAGGCAGTCTGCATACAGGATTCGGGTTGAGGCTGAAGTTCACTTGACGAATTGCGTTCTGCTTCGAGGTCGTACCATGGAAACGGATGACAGCATGCCTAAGCGAATCTTCAGGAATGCGATAGCTCATCTGCATACTACCCCGTAGACAGCCTCCTTTCGTGATGCATCTTTACATGCTCGGAATATAACGTCAAAAGGAGGATTATCTAGAGGTAAGTGCTACGTAGCTATATAATGAAACTCCCAGGAGTGGGTTTGCGCCACAATGGGCCTTGTCTGTGTATTGAACTGAAAGCGCCGGATCAGGCAAGCAGTACATAAGGTGTCCCAACCATAAGTGCAAGAACCGGAGAAAAAATTTACGCAAGGCATCACATAATAATGTTTCAATTGGCGTCAGCTCGAACAGGTAATATTCTCGCCTTCCGGTAACGGCGCTCATTTGCAAAGCACGTCAAACATCTCTTGGTACTCAGTGGTCAGCCGTGTATTCGTTGTCCAGATAGACTCTAGCCAGTTCAACGAAGTTTTATTATTCTTGGCTGAAAAAAAGTTGCCCAGTGACTCAAACCCCACCAGAAGGTGAGGTGATGACACCCATTCATAACCCCACATCCGCCCTGGACTTACTGTGTGCAATCGTCTCATTCACTCTGACTAACATCTCTCACGTCTCTCTCACAACCAGTTCGTTTGAAGAGTCATATCGTCGACTTATCGCACTGCAACCGATCCAAACATGTCCAGCGCAAGAGATATCGCCCAGCGGCCCGAGAGGACAGTCTCGCACAGCCTCAGCGTGTCGCCTACGGCGACCATGCACTCGCCTCCGTCCAGCCAACAAAGCTTTGCGGCCGGCTTGGCCAGCAGGGTCAAGGCAAAGCAGCTTAAGCCATTCAACACCACAGACATCAAGATCCTGCTCCTGGAAAACGTCAACCAGAGCGGCAGAGACCTCCTAACCAAACAGGGCTACCAAGTAGAATTCCTGAAATCCTCATTACCTGAAGATGAACTCATTGAGAAGATCCGGTACGTCGCTCAAAGGCTCCGTCTCCGCGATTCGGAGACGAAACTTTACTTCCCGCCCAAGCCCCTATTCTGCTGCACCAGGCAGTGCCACGCCACAACAACGTTTCGCTCTTTCGCTGACACTGAGATCAAGCGATGTTCATGTTATTGGCATCCGGTCTAAGACCAAGCTGACCGAGAAGGTCCTGCGCGAGGCCAAGAACCTCCTTGTCATCGGCTGCTTCTGCATTGGCACCAACCAAGTAGACCTGACCTATGCTGCCAAAAATGGCATTGCAGTCTTCAACTCGCCATTTGCCAACTCGCGCAGTGTTGCCGAGCTGGTGATTGCTGAGATCATCACCCTAGCCCGCCAGCTGGGTGACCGTTCCAACGAGATGCACCGTGGCACCTGGAACAAAGTAAGCGCCAAGTGCTGGGAAGTCCGTGGCAAGACGCTCGGCATCGTCGGTTACGGCCATATTGGCTCCCAGCTGTCCGTCCTGGCCGAAGCCATGGGCATGTCGGTGTTGTACTACGACGTTGTTACCCTGATGGCCATCGGCACTGCCAGGCAGGTGCCCACACTGGAAGCTCTGCTCCAAGAGTCTGACTTCGTCACACTCCATGTGCCGGAGACCCCCGAGACAAAAAACATGATCTCAACCGAACAGTTCCAGCAGATGAAGTCTGGGTCATATCTCATCAACGCCAGCCGTGGCACGGTGGTCGACATTCCGGCGCTGATCAACGCGATGCGCAGTGGCAAGATCGCAGGCGCAGCGCTGGATGTCTATCCAAACGAGCCGGGCGGCAACGGCGACTACTTCAACAACAGCCTCAACTCCTGGGGCGAGGACTTGCGCGGGCTGAACAACATCATTCTAACGCCGCATATCGGCGGCAGCACCGAGGAGGCGCAGCGGGCCATCGGTGTCGAGGTTGCGGAAGCGCTGGTGCGGTACATCAACCAGGGCATCACCATCGGCAGCGTCAACCTACCCGAGATTACGCTGCGTTCGCTCACACTCGATGAGCCGGATCATGCGCGGGTCATCTACATTCACCGCAATGTCCCCGGTGTGCTTCGGAAGGTTAACGAGATTCTGGCGGATCACAACGTCGACAAGCAGATCTCCGACAGCAAAGGTGACATTGCGTATCTGATGGCGGACGTTAGCGATGTCAAGACCCAGGACATCAAGGAAATCTCGGACGGCTTGGAGGCCCTTAGCTGTAAGTGTACAGATTGTCCGCTCTTTCTTAAGAATGGTTTCGCTAACACACTGCGCAGCCAAAATCCTCACACGTGTGCTGTACTAAAATCGACCGTATGTACGCAAGGTCAGTGCTCTTTGCATCATGGTATATGTAGAGACGAGTATTTCCGGACTTGAAAGACGCCCGTAGTTCAACAGGGGCTGCATTTGCATGGGGCAAGATAGGGTCATATCTAGGACGGTTCAACAACAAAAAAACAAATAGACCTGAGTTTTGGAGTGACTAGTGGCACATAGACAGTGATATTGTATACTTGTACAATTGCGAAGCTCAACATTATCTCATGGATGAATGGTAAATACTTCAGACTAGATGGATGTCCTTATTAGTTATTTTGCAGCATGACTCTCGGGCCATGAGCATGGCAATGGGTGCAAGGATGCAAGTTGGCGGAGATTACCACCGTGCCAGCATCATCTCTCAGATCGGTTTTCCACGCTAGAAGCCCGGGAATTCTCTGTTGTTCCGGCGATCATCTCCAACAATGCCGCCATTTGTTTCAGCGTGCCAGCGTGCTTTCCAAGCACCTACAGTACTGTCTGGCTCATCCCAACCTTTCGATCCAACAAACCATCTGATGTGTATCATGCTGTATCATGTGCTTGTAGAATTTGGAGAAGATGGGTTACGATATGAATATCGTCTTAGCTTTCTTGCAAAAAAGATAACAATTCTTATTTTCAAGCTGAATAGCTGCATGTTAATATTCTATACCTAAGGTACGTTTGTTTGCTGCGATTTTGAAGGTGAGCCTCTGTTGAACGGACCACCAAGAGGCCATCGGTCCGGACTAGGTACTACATGGAAGGGACCGTGCTTACCCTGTCACGCACTGTCTAGTCCTATCAGCTCCGGCCTGTCCAAGCAACACCCTTGTACTTTTTTTCTCGAGCCCCCTATCTGCCCAGCCGCGAATCACTGAAGGGAGAAAGAGGGTCTCAATTTACGTGCTGCGAACGCCAACTGAATGTGTTCGAGATCGCCTCGAGCTTGCTTCCTTACTTGGTAGACAACACTTCACGTTCCTCAACACTACGGTAGACCTTCAGCCCCTCGAAGTTGTTCCCGGCCCGGTCACTGCTCGGTATCGTGATAAAGGACCATTCTACACGCGCGGGTCTTTTCTGGAGTACTCTTTCTGTCCAAACTGCCATTCTGTTGTTCATCTTTACCCACAACCGATCTTAATCTTTCATGAATGTCTTCTCTTGTCCTAAAGAGCCCTTTCCTTCCTCTCCTTTGCTCGACTGACGTGTAACTACCCTGGTTGTACCAACGACGCCCTTTCCGCCTACTCGGTAACCGCGTTCTTCCAGTCTCGAACACCGGCACTTGGCCTTCGACCGGCCAGCTCCTCCACCACGCTTCTGGAGCCAGACCATCACGACTTTACCTTTACTTCCGCCTAAACAGACGCCAAATACACCGACGCAATGTCGGAGAGTTACGATGTGGGGACGAGAGCCTGGCAGCCCGACCTGACGGAGGGCTGGGTGGCTTCCGAGGTCATCAACAAGTCAATAAATGGAGACAAGGTCTCGCTTGTGTTCCAGCTCGAGAATGGCGAGGTAAGCCCACCGACATAACCATGAACCTTTAACCTTATAAGCTGTTTCTTCTCTATTCCTTGATGGATGACTGACGTGCTCTTCTCGCTTAGACCAAGACCGTTGAGGTCTCCGTCGAGGGCCTCCAGAGCGGCAACGATCCGAACCTGCCGCCTCTCATGAATCCTACCATGCTCGAAGCCAGCGACGACCTAACAAACTTATCACACCTGAACGAGCCAGCAGGTGAGTAGCCTAATGCTGTCCCACGCGTCCCGACCCTGTAGCCTGCAATATCTGACTTTGTATTCCTGTTTAGTGCTCCAGGCCATCCGTCTGCGATACGCCCAAAAAGAGATCTACACATACAGCGGCATCGTCTTGATAGCCACAAACCCGTTCGCCCGTGTCGATTCGCTGTACGTACCTGGTATGGTACAGGTATACGCTGGCAAGCAAAGGGCAACACAGGCGCCCCATCTCTTTGCTATTGCCGAGGAGGCATTTATGGACATGCTGCGAGACAACAAGAATCAGACCATCGTCGTATCTGGCGAGTCGGGTGCTGGAAAGACAGTTAGTGCAAAGTACATTATGCGCTACTTTGCAACGAGAGAATCGCCGGACAATGCTTCAGCGCGGTCAAAGAGGGGTCCAGAGGCGATGAGTGCGACCGAGGAGGCTATCCTAGCGACAAATCCAATCATGGAAGCATTCGGTAATGCCAAGACGACGAGGAACGACAACTCGTCTCGCTTCGGCAAGTACATCGAGATCATGTTTGACAAGAATACGAACATTATTGGTGCCAAGATACGGACATACCTGCTGGAACGGTCACGACTAGTATTCCAGCCGTTGAAGGAAAGGAATTACCATATCTTCTATCAACTGGTCGCAGGAATATCGGACAAGGAGCGACAAGATTTGAATATTCTTCCCGTCGAGGAGTTCGAGTACCTCAACCAAGGTAACACCCCGACCATCGATGGAGTTGACGACAAAGCGGAATTTGCTGCCACAAAGCAGTCTCTCAAGACAATCGGGGTCAGCGATGCACAGCAGACTGAAATTTTCAGGTTACTTGCTGGACTGCTACATCTGGGCAATGTGAAGATTGGGGCGTCCCGGAACGACAGCGTCCTGGCACCTACAGACCCCTCCTTGGAGTTGGCCTGTCGCATTCTCGGCATTGACCCTGCTGAGTTCGCCAAGTGGACAGTCAAGAAGCAACTCGTCACCCGTGGAGAGAAGATCGTATCCAACCTCACCCAGGCACAAGCTATTGTCGTCCGAGACTCGGTTGCTAAGTTCATCTACTCGAGCTTGTTTGACTGGCTCGTTGAGATCATAAACGAAAGTTTGGCGACCGAGGAGGTATTAAGCAAAGTCAGCTCCTTTATCGGTGTTCTGGATATCTACGGCTTCGAGCACTTCGCCAAGAATTCGTTCGAACAGTTCTGCATCAACTACGCCAATGAGAAGCTCCAGCAGGAATTCAACCAGCACGTATTCAAGCTTGAACAGGAGGAATATCTCAGAGAGCAGATTGATTGGACGTTCATCGACTTCTCGGATAATCAGCCGTGTATTGATCTCATTGAAGGCAAGATGGGCATCCTCTCCCTCCTTGACGAAGAGTCTCGCTTGCCTATGGGATCCGACGAGCAGTTCGTCACCAAGTTGCATCACAACTACGCTGCAGACAAAAACAAATTCTACAAGAAGCCAAGATTTGGTAAATCAGCTTTCACGGTGTGTCACTACGCGATCGACGTGACATATGAATCGGAAGGATTTATCGAAAAAAATCGTGACACCGTTCCGGATGAACACATGGCGGTCTTGCGCGCCTCAACGAACAAGTTTCTGGGCGCGGTACTCGAGGCTGCTTCAGCTGTACGGGAGAAGGACGCTGCTTCCGCTTCATCCAACGCTGTGCGGCCAGTGGCTGGAAGGAGGATTGGTGTCGCTGTGAACCGGAAACCGACCTTAGGCGGTATCTTCAAATCGTCCCTTATCGAACTTATGAACACTATCAACAACACAGACGTGCACTATATCAGATGCATAAAACCCAACGAGGCAAAGGAAGCCTGGAAGTTTGAGGGGCCAATGGTTCTGAGCCAGCTTCGTGCTTGTGGTGTGCTGGAGACCGTCCGCATTAGTTGTGCTGGTTACCCAACGAGATGGACGTATGAAGAGTTCGCCCTTCGTTACTACATGCTAGTACCGTCCTCGCAATGGGCCTCCGAGATCAGGCAAATGGCTACCGCTATTCTGACAAAAGCACTCGGTTCCGGCACCGGGAAGGGACTGGACAAGTACCAGATGGGTCTGACCAAAATCTTCTTCCGTGCTGGCATGCTAGCCTTTTTGGAAAATCTTCGTACCAACCGCTTGAACGACTGTGCGATCATGATCCAAAAGAACCTCAGAGCCAAGTACTATCGCCGAAAGTACCTTGCTGCGCGTCAAGCAATCATTTCCTTCCAAGCAGCCGCAAGAGCGTGGCTTGCTAGGAAAGCAGCCCAAGAACTGCGGACTGTGCGGGCTGCTGTCACGATCCAGAGAGTCTGGCGGGGACAGAAGGAGCGGAAACAATTCCTTCGCATTAGGAACGATGTCATACTGGCCCAGGCTGCTATCAAGGGTTTCCTCCGCCGGAAGGAGATCATGGAAACGCGGGTCGGAAATGCAGCGCTCATCATCCAGCGAACCTGGAGGTCGAGGCAGGCAATGCGTGCCTTCCGACAATACCGCAAGAAGGTTGTAATTATCCAGAGCTTGTGGCGCGGTAGGTCAGCACGCAAGGACTACAAGGTTAAGCGGGCCGAGGCTCGCGACCTGAAGCAGATTTCCTATAAGCTGGAGAACAAGGTTGTCGAGTTGACACAGTCTCTCGGTACTATGAAAGCACAGAATAGGGAGCTCAAGGGTCAGGTTGAGAACTATGAGGGACAAATCTCGGCTTGGAGAAACCGGCACAACGCCCTCGAGGCCCGGGCGAAGGAGCTGCAAACGGAAGCTAACCAGGCTGGCGTCGCGGCAGCTCGTCTGGAACAGATGGAAGCCGAAATGAAAAAGCTCCAAACCAGTTTCGAGGAGTCGTCAGCCAACGTCAAGCGAATGCAAGAGGAAGAACGACAACTTCGAGACTCGCTCCGTGCTACTAGCACGGAACTTGAGGTTGCCCGACAGGAAAGCCAGCGCCACGAAGCTGAGAAGAACTCCCTACGGCAACAACTCGCGGAGATGCAAGATGCCCTTGAACTGGCCCGAAGAAACATACCAGTCAATGGGGATGTCGTCCAAAACGGCAACGGAGTTATGCCTCCACTTGCGAATGGCCTCATTAACCTGGTCTCGAGCAAGAAACCCAAGCGACGAAGCGCTGGCGCCGAGCCGCACGACATTAATCGCTACAGCATGGCTTACAACCCACGGCCTGTCTCTATGGCTGTCACTGGAATGAACCGCCAAAATACACTGTCCGGCGCAACTTTCATCCCTGGCGTCGATAATATTGAACTCGAGCTGGAGTCTTTGCTTGCTGACGAAGAGGGTTTGAATGAAGAAGTTACCATGGGTCTCATCCGCAATCTGAAGATCCCGTCACCAAACACCACACCTCCTCCATCCGACAAGGAAGTCTTATTCCCTTCGTATCTTATTAACCTCGTCACTTCAGAGATGTGGAACAATGGCTTCGTGAAGGAGTCGGAACGCTTCCTTGCCAATGTCATGCAGTCGATACAGCAAGAGGTGATGCAACATGATGGCGACGAAGCTATCAACCCCGGCGCCTTTTGGCTGTCCAACGTCCACGAGATGCTTTCCTTCGTATTCCTGGCCGAGGACTGGTACGAGGCCCAGAAGACGGACAACTACGAGTACGACCGCCTACTGGAGATTGTTAAGCACGATCTTGAGAGCTTGGAGTTCAACATCTACCATACATGGATGAAGGTGCTGAAGAAGAAACTGCAGAAGATGATCATTCCAGCCATCATCGAATCGCAGTCTCTGCCAGGCTTCGTTACGAATGAAAACAACAGATTCCTGGGCAAGCTCCTGCAGTCTAACTCGACACCAGCCTACAGCATGGATAATCTCCTGTCCCTGCTGAACAGCGTCTTCCGCGCCATGAAAGCTTACTACCTTGAGGAGTCAATTATTACTCAGACTATCACGGAACTGCTTAAGCTTGTGGGCGTCACGGCGTTTAACGATCTCCTGATGCGCCGGAACTTCCTGTCATGGAAACGTGGCTTGCAGATCAACTACAACATAACCCGCATCGAGGAATGGTGCAAGAGCCACGATATGCCTGAGGGTACCCTTCAGCTTGAACATCTCATGGTCAGTATAGGAGCACCCATGTTTTCTCGACGACACAAAACTGACAACCCAATAGCAAGCGACCAAACTTCTACAGCTGAAGAAGGCAACTCTCAACGATATCGAGATCATTCAGGACATCTGCTGGATGTAAGTCAACACAGTCCCGAAAATTAATCGTGTGAATCGTAGTTGCTGACATACGGCGAACTAGGCTATCGCCGAACCAAATCCAGAAGCTGCTGAATCAGTACCTCGTTGCCGACTACGAACAGCCCATCAACGGCGAGATTATGAAGGCTGTAGCATCACGTGTTACTGAGAAGAGCGATGTTCTTCTGCTCCAGGCTGTCGATATGGATGACAGTGGACCATATGAGATCGCCGAACCTAGGTCGATTACTGCCTTGGAGACATACACACCTTCTTGTACGCTCTAACTCGCCTTCCAGGATCGCTTTATATATGTATTTATTAACATCTTCATAGGGCTTCAGACACCGCGGCTGAAGCGCCTTGCTGAGATCGTCTCCGCACAGGCAATTGCACAGCAAGAAAAGCTTGAGTATGGCTCGCAGGACGGCGATTACGACGACGAACAGGGCAACGACCTCGCTGTGGTACAAGAGTCCTCCGAGGCCATTGAGGCAGGTGCCTAGTGGGCGCATCAACCTCGAATTGTGCCGGACATGCCGAAGCTGAGTCCGCGCTCGTTTTTACTCTCGGCATGGAGGAAGAGGCTCAAACCTCGCAAAAGGATTATTGGTATACGGATCCCCAAGCGAGATCCAGGTGTAACGAGGACGACGATACAACCATTACACGGGGAGAGCCACTCAGTCGGGGATGTAATCGAGCCCGCTACGGCCTAGCCACTGGAAACGCTGCGTGTTGTGGTTATTTCGATATGGGTTATTTGCTTCGCTGAGGAACTTAGATATGCTGCGTTCACATCCCCCCCCCTATTCTCAGCTGTACAGGCTCATTTTGCGATACACCCAAGGATTCATGGACAAGGCGTTATGTTACTATTTCTTCTTATTCTGTTACGGAGAGGTGATGGATATATTTGAAGCGACACTTGCCTGCACTGTGGTAATCAAGACCTGGTGTGAAGTGTGGCAAGTTTGTGGGCGGCTATGTCTTATTGGAGAAGATGGGAACGGAAGCTTTGCTTGTCCAAGCTCGGCATGTACGACTGGAGATGGATGTCCGGCCAATGTCCTAGGGCTGTCATTGTAGTACCTTGTATACACATGCCATTGCGGCACGGAACGAGACATTCATTCCTTTCCCGACTTTTCATGGATCATTTGTGCTGCTAGGTTTGGCAGTCTCTGGACATGCGACCATGCAAATCCTCAAACGCCCCACCTGATTCGCCCGTCCTGTTCGACTGGAAAACCTTTCTCTTTAAAAGCCGTAGACGCAACTTCATTGAACAACGACGATTTTCGTATTATAAGCCAAATATCTAATTTCAGACGTAAAGAGGTGTTATTAGATTACCGGTCCAGCGTCGATACAACAATAGCACAAAAGCCATGGCTCGCTCACTACCAAACATCATCATAACCGGGACGCCAGGCGTGGGCAAAACAACACATTGTGAGACGCTTGCCGAGAAGACTGGCCTCAAGCACATATCAGTCAATCAGGTTGTCAAGGACAAAGAGTGTCACGAGGGTTGGGACGAGGAGTACCAGTCATGGATTGTGGACGAGGATAAGGTAATGTTTCGCCCAATCTGATACAAGCTGATACATCACAACTGACGCTGCATGATAGCTCCTGGACGCCCTAGAAGAAGAGGTCAAGAAAGGCGGGTGCATAATTGACTGGCACGCCTGTGACTTATTCCCAAAGAGCTGGATAGACCTCGTTGTTGTATTGAGAGTGGATTCGGCGACGCTCTACGACCGGTTGACGGCAAGGTAACTAATGAAGCCCAATACACTCTTCTCCCTTGCTGTTCTTGGCCCTTGTACTGACTCTTGGTCTAGGAAATACCCGGAGGTCAAGCTACAGGAGAACATTGACGCGGAGATTATGGAGGTGCTACTGCAGGAAGCGAAGGACTCGTACGACGAGGATATCGTAGTGGTATTGACGAGTAACACTTCGGAGGAAATGGACGAGAATGTCGACAGGATCGAGGCCTGGCTGGATCAGTGGAAGAAGGATAATGCTCCGTCGAGCTGAGCCGCGGGATGTGAATTGGTTGTGCTTGAAGGGTTAGTGAGCGCCGAGGTTTCAGAGATACCCAACTATAAGATCCTTTACGTCTGGGAGGTAACGACACCACTGTCACTACAAAGCGACATCTGGCAACATGATTGGGTTGATACATGACTCCTGGGTTCTGGTAAAAAAACATGGGCATATCTCAAGAGATCGCACTGCTCACCTAGGTGAAGCACGGTGACATCAGTGGCCGATGGACAAGCCACGGCAACGCCCCACAGCACGCCGAATTACTCACTTTCAACATTAGAGCATAGAACGCCTATGACAATTTTGTACAATTACGCTTTAAAAAACCCGTCCCTTCGTCTTTGCAAGGCAGAAAATTTCAGATTATCCATATTCGAGAACGTCTGCTGTCACGAACCATGTCCGCTACAGCCCCCAGCGCCGTCCGGCATAATGTCAACTTCATCACGGGAAATGCGGGCAAACTCAGAGAAGTGAGGGCCATCTTGGAGCCGGCCATACAGGTAGACAGCCAGGCACTTGACCTGCTCGAAATACAGGGCACAGTTGAAGAGGTTACCTTGGACAAGTGCCGGAGGGCAGCTGATCTCGTACGTGCAATGTCAACGTGGGATGTAACTGGCAGATGGCTACGAAGCTAACGTTGTCTGTCCTTGCTCGGGTGAAAGATCGAAGGTCCCGTTCTAGTCGAAGACACCTGCCTCTGCTTTAATGCGCTCAATGGCCTACCCGGTCCATACATGTGAGCTCTGTCTGCCAGGACACTTCCGGTTTTCACACCCAAAGTTGACCGTTCTCTTACAGCAAATGGTTCATGCAATCCATCGGCCACGCAGGGCTAAACAACCTCCTAGCAGCTTACGAGGACAAGTCCGCCAAGGCAATCACCACGTTCGCCTACTCAGCTGGCCCGGGCCACGAGCCACTGCTGTTCCAGGGCATCACGGAGGGCAAGATCGTGCAGCCTAGAGGACCTGCCCACTTCGGATGGGATCCTATCTTCGAGTACGAGGGAAGGACGTAAGTAACAGTATTTCATTTCGATTTGTCCAAATGATGTGATGCGACTGGGATCTCGCACCACTTCCATTCCGTTTATTGGGGGTATCGGAAAACTCCACGCAATGAGACAGAAAACAACTGACGGTAATGGCATCCATAGTTACGCCGAGATGGACGGACCAGAAAAGAACAAGATTTCGCACCGAGGCAAGGCGCTGGTGAAACTGCAGGACTGGTTCAAGAAGGAGTTGACTGCCTGAGGAATGGCAGTGTGGATATCATAGAGCTTCAACCCCTTGGACATTCTTAGAGATAGTCTGCGGCACCGATATTCCATGCTTTTGATTCAAGACCCCGGAATCTCCTCCGTCGGTTGCCGGAATCTAATGAAGGTCAGGTTTTTCGGTATGGCTGTGGGGCAATAGCAACAAGGAGACTCACCTCAAAAGCTCGAAAGCCTTGTACTTGTGGAGATACCTAGTCCCCCTCCGGTACGGCTTCAGCGCCAAGTCCGGGAAGATATGGTCGAACTGCTTGCGCACGAGTTTCTGAATGCTCCAGTGGTCGCTGAACATAGAATCGAACACGAGAAGGTTCTTTGCGCCGCTCTTCTGCTTCTCGAACCCTGCAATCAACATAGAGTGGCCTAGACACTCCTGCGTCAGTACAGCCTGTACAGGTGTCCAAGAGTATTGTGCCTCGAAGGACTCACCGGGATGCTGAAAGAAGATTGGGGGCAAGTTCGTGGAGCGTATCCTCTTTGTTGGATCAATAACTCCCGACATGAAGTAGTTCTCGACTTCTTCAAGGAGCAGTGCTTCTGATTTCCCCGGCTCGGGGTTCCTAAACCCCTGAGTTTCGCAGCTTGATGCCCTACATTAGCTTCTCATTTGGATCTTTCCGACGTGAAATCGCCTGTTCGTATAGGGCCGGCATGAAACATACGGGATTTCGAGAAGACGAAACATAGCAGAAGCCTCAAGGGTACCGATGTACTTGCGCGTCATCCTGATGCCGCCCGTCTCAGCGCGGCCTTGGGAATTGATACCCGCATCCCATGCCTCCTCAATCCAGTCTTGGATGCGGAAGACGGACGGGATCTTCTTTTTGAAATGCTGGTAGCCTTGGAACTTGGCACCGATGACAAATGAGGTCATCATCTGAATAGTACGATAGCCGCAAAATCCGCCTACTCTCAGGTCAGTTTCGTCCATGGCTCTTATTGGAAAGGACTGAGCCTTACTTACCTTCTCGCTTGAGCCTGGAGACGTGATGAACACAGCTGTGGCAAAGATAAGCATACTTAGTGGTCGAGCTCTGTTGCAAGAGCTGCTCAAGGACGGGTATGACTCCTTCTAGAATGTCAGATACTGCAGCCCTATATCTTTTGTAGCAGTGTATAAATCACCTGGTTGGTCTATCTGTCCGTGTTTCTGAAGGAGGTTGATGAGCCAGTCAGGCATGCGTTCCTCGTGTGCATATTTCCCAAGATTGCTTCGCTGCAACGACTGTCATGAACATCAACACTCCACATATAGATAAGTCATCTGACTCACTCCAAGTCTCTTTCCAGGCTCTGCTCCAGCAGCAGCTCGCCTTTCTGCTTCGGTCAGTCGATGGCTAGAGGACGGTATGTGGAGAATGTTCTTCCAAGCCAAGATGGCATTCTTTTGCCGGCTCCCGCTACCACCAGAGCTGAGAGGAGCCTTATCCTTGTAGGGGGCATGGCTCGGAGAGGATCGATGGCGAGAAGATGAAGGTCCGGGCTTGGACTCCTCAGCCTCATGCTGTAGTTTCTGCTCTGCCAAGGCGTGGTCTCGACCAGTGTGATTCAAGTCGACAACCTCTAGGTCATGGAGCTCCAGGTGGTAGTCCATCTCGTCGAGAAGCAAGGTTTCGCCACAGCCCTCGATTGGGCACTCGGCGTACTGACCTGATTCTTCCTCCTTCAATGTTGATGCTTGTGTCTTCTCCATCTCTGTGTAAGGCTGGCCTTCGGCATGTAAGCTCTCGATGTGCTGCATTGCAACGTCAGTAGGACCGCTAGTGAGAACCTGAGATCACAAAGGCCCACAAGTGCTAGTATGCCATCCTCTGCGGCTTCCCACCCGCAAAATGGACACTCTCTGACCTCGCAGTCCATAGCTGCCATAGAAGTTAGACTAAATTGACCGTGATTGTTTAAGGTGAGCAGGCCACTCGCCAGTCGTGCTCACAGCCAACACAAATGCGGTCAAAGGAGCACAAAGGCAAACGCTTGGAAGTTTCGCAGCTGCTCAGTGAATGACAACGTGCAAGCCTCCCAGCGTCTCAGAGGAGATGGATCCTCGCATCCGAGAGGGAAATAAGCGTCACATCAGCTCAGTCCCTTGTGTACGGTGAGGCCCAGTCACACGCAAAACCGATTGACAATTGTGAACGTACCCATCATTCGATTCGAGTAAGCTGGTCCTGTGGCGTTATGACACGAGCCCAAGCGGTTCTTAGTGGGTAATTTTAGCAGGTGGTTCTCGCTAAAACTCACCTGTTGTCCTCCTTCGATGCTTGGTACCTGCCTACAAATTTGAGCAGGTAAACTACAATCATTTCCTTAGGATACTCCATCTAGTTTGCTAGTACCTTATGTACATGCCACTCTAAACCGTGTGATCTCGCTATTGACAATGTCCAGTCGAGTTTACTCGGATGATTTAACATTCAAGACCAGTATGAAATAGCGAGCCTACCTAGTAGGTAGTCATCGCCGTAGCTACGGACAGACGACTCCAAGCTAGACACCTGGACTAGAGCTATCCGCCACACCATACCTCAGGTACAAGGTCAGGACCCAAATAAGCCTCGACTTTAGGGTACCAAACATGGAGATGCGAGCAAGAAGTGACACTCTAGTCTTCATTTGGAAAGGTCTATCATTCCCAGGACCATTTGGGTCATGAATATACAGTAAGACAGATTGGCTGCTTAAACCGTGGTTTGCCTCAACTTCTCAGCCACTTGGTCTGGCGTGTCACCGGGCTGGGTCACCTTAGTCTTTGCCGCGTTGTCGGCCTTGGTCTTGACCTTCTGGGATGTAGAACCCTTGGGAAGCTCCTTAGTGAAGGGGATGAACTCGGGCGCTCCTGGTAGGAACTTCCTGAGCGGCTCTGGGATGTTCAGGCCCTGCGAAAAATGAAATTAGTCATGTCACCCTTCCTTGCCTAACGTAATGAGGGACTCTTACCTCTTCGGTCTGGTAGTTCTCAAGTATGCAGCAAATTGTCCGCGTTGTGGCGCACAATGTAGAGTTCAGGGCGTGAACATATGTCTTCTTGATGTCTGTCTGCTTCTTGACGCCGTACCGGATCTCAAGTGCTCGGCTTTGGTAGTCTGTGCAGTTAGAGCAAGAGACAAGCTCCTTGTATTCGCCCTGGAAGGGGAACCACGCCTCGAGGTCAAACTTTTTAGCCGCTGCGTTATTCAAGGCACCGGAGACGATGGCAACTACCCGGTAAGGAAGACCGAGGCTCTTGTAGAAGGCCTCTGAGGTAGCGATCATCTCGTCAAACGCCTCCCATGACTTATCCGGGTCGGTCAAGAGGAACTGCTCAATTTTCTCGAACTGGTGGACGCGGAAGATGCCCCATGCATCTCTACCGTGGCTACCAGCTTCTCTCCGGTAGCAGGTTGAATAACCGGCATATTTGATAGGGACGTCCTGAGGTCCAAGCCACTCGTCGGCATGGAAGGCAGAAATTGGCTGTTCAGAGGTCGCAATAAGGTACTTGTCATTCTCACCATCGACAACCTTATACAGCTCCTCGTCGAACTGCTCCAGCTGCGCAGTCTTGCCCATATAGTCCTTCAACATGAACTGTGGCGTCTGTAGAGGAGTGTAGCCGCGCTCAGCGAGGAACTGAAGGCCGTAATTGATCAAAGCCTGGTTGAGGAAAACGCCCCATTGGCGCAGGAAGTAACCCCTGTGGCCGACAACCTTCACACCCCGGTCAGGATCGTAGCCGTCGATTCGCGTGAGGACCTCGTGATGGGATAGACAGTCCCTCTTCTCAACAGTCACACCCTCCGGCGCCCAGGTTCGCTGGACGGTGTTGTTGTCCTCGTTATTGCTTACGGGAACGGAGTCGTGCACGATGTTGCCGATGGTCTTGATCTTCGCCTTGAGAGCAGCTTCCTTTTCGGCCGCACTTTCCGTAAGACCCTTCTTCTCTTTCTCGAGGTCGGCCTTTTGCTTTAAGAGGTCGGTAACATCTTCTTTAGCCTAAGCACAGCAAGTCAGAACGTAGCAATGAAAACAAAATATGGTTAACTGCAACACGGCGGACCTTTTTCTTAGGGGCAATCTGCTTCTGTACTTCGTTGATCTTTGAGTTGAGCTGTGTCGCAGCATAAAGGGCTTGGAAGCAAGCATGTTAGTCTACGACTTCAGAAGTCACAGCAGAAGCTGGGTAAGACTCACTCTTCCTGTGATCCTCCCAATCTGCGATCACCTCGTCGACGATGTCGACGTTGGCGTAGCGCCTGCGCTGGGACTCCCTGATCTTCTCAGGGTTGCCCCCACGCTCAGTGATGAAGTCATTGACGTCCAACATGGCCGTTGGCAACTGTTTCCGAAGACTTGGGGTTTTGCTGGCAAAGATCACCGTCGTTGATTGAGGCACGGATATTTATCACAGGTGGGGTTCACCTCCCAGCGGCCCGTCCATGCAATTATTTTTACCCCGCCAGAGTTGTGACTCTTTTGGGCACCGCACTACAAATTGCTTGTGTGGCGCTACGGAAAGCTTGCAGGCACAAGTGTGGCTGGTGATTCTAGATTATTTGGCCCATCTGGGTATGACGTAGGGCGGTATCGAGGATATAATCGATACGTTTGAACTGCCCAAAGGTGGAATAAACATTTTCTTTATGTGCCCTTTCGCTCAATTGGATGTCCTCCTCTGACATTGTTGATACTGTCCGAGGAAGACAGACTTGCGCTCTCTTACTCTAACGAATCTTCGTTCGAACCCGTTAACTCGTACACATGACAGCATGACCACTTCATCCCCTTGACATGTGCTCCACTGCCGGCCATAGCCGTGTTTGATACATTATCATTGTTTGTTTCTGGTAGAGCCAGCTTCCGAACACGCATCGAGGCATCTCAAAACCCTTTCTCAAGTGAACCGTAACCCTCCCAGTCTCTTGACAGTCCCTTGATTCCGCGTGGAAGTCAACGCAAAGTAAAATAAAACATGAGCTTGCTGGACAAGAGTATGTCTCAAGCAAGCAAGAGAATAACGTATGGTATGCGTCTAAGCATGAGATAATAACAAGACCTCGTTTGCTCTCTCACATGACAGAGCATTTACCGTTGTCAACTGGCGTGTTAGGGTTCTGGGACTTCTCAATCTCCTCGATGAGAAGTTCAAACGCCTTGGCAACACAGACGTCGTAGCGGGCACTGGCCTCGGTCCAAGCACAGCCGAACTTCTCAGCCAGCTTCTTGCCGTCATCAAAGCTGACTTGGCGCTGTTCCGGACGTAGATCGCTCTTGTTACCAACGATGCAGATAGGAACCTTTTCGGAGCCCTGTATAGAAGCATGGCATTTAGAAATCTATTTATGATCTTCTGGAATAATCGGTAGAAGGAGATTACTAACGATGTTGTTAAGGATCTTCTCGCGAATGACAGTCATCATCTCGAAGGATTGTGCCGACGACACTGAGTAGACGAGCATATAGCCATGGATGCCAATGAGGTGCTTCGAGTTAAGAATGCTGTACTCATCCTGACCGGCAGTGTCGACTATCTCTAGGGCATAGTCTTGATTCTTGATCTTGACCTCTTTGCCGAATGTGTTCTCGATGGTGGGGTAGTAGCTCTCGACAAAGTGATTGTCGACATATCGCACGGCGAGCGAGGACTTGCCTAGGAGATGGAAAGACAGGTGTTAGTTGTGCCAAATGATGAAGATCTGTCGATGCAATGGGAAAGACCAACCGACAGAGCGGCTGCCAACAATGGCAAGCTTTCGAAGCTTCGGCGGAGAGGGCATTTACACGATTAGGTGGGGGATGCGGTGCTGGTTTGCGAAGGATTCCAAACAAGAAGATTATTTGTGGAAGGGATAAGGCTCAAGGCGAACAATTGGACAGTGGTATGCCCGGAGATCAACGCTCAATGAGTCTCAAACTCGACCAAGGGAAGTACCTAGGAAGAGGAAGAGCAATATGTGAACTGGAGGGGAGGAGTAACAGCAAAGTCTTGAATTGTGAGCAGAGAGTATGGAATGATTGAAAGTGTACGTTTACCTGCTCTGGGCCTTTACCTCACTTTAAGTGGGGTTTCTCATCGCTCTTCCTGGTGTTACCTACTGCGGTAGGTTGTAGTGGGGTTACAACATTGACGGCTCTGTCGCCGGAAGCAATGCCGCGTTCTGCGGTGATACGATGCGATGGAATGACCCCGCTGTAAGGGTCGACAAAATAGGTACGTACCTTACCTGAAACCGCGGATATGTGTAGGTCTAGAAGTATTGTACATATCTCGGAGACTCATTGCCGTCTAGAACGTGGGCTAAACTTGCCTTAGTGTACCTTGCGCCGAGGTGAACACAGCCACGAGGCTAAGACCTGGGTCTCTGTTGTGGAAGCTCATGGTCGACACATCCACGAGCAAGGGGTGAAATCAACAGGGGAGAGGAGTCCTATCATTATGTGTATGTACATACGCGACAGACCCTGCTCTGCTGCAATAACCGCAGAAAGAAGAGGACGACATGGTAGCTTATTCTCGCAAGAAATATCTCTGAAAGGCTCTTCTCTAAATCTCTTGTTACAGCGCCGGCCCCAAAATTCAAACGTTGGTATCATCTTCCATATGCGTCCAGGCCTCAAAACACCGAGGGCCTATGCTTTTCATAATGCGGATCCGTCATAAGCGAAAGAAATCTCCGCCCCTGGAGGAAAAGCTAAAAGGACATCGCGGATCTGAATTGACGGGGATAAACAACGTTCTGAATGTGTACAATCCATCAGGTTTGGGACTCCAGCTGATCGACCAAGCTTTGGAGCCTATCCGCCGCGTTGGCCTCCGGCTTCGATGTCAACTCGCCTTCCATTGCGGCCAATGTTACTCTGTGCAAGGCTATGAATATCCTGATGGACTCTAGTAATGGCTCAAGGTTCCGTTTTCCATATATCGACATAAACCTCTCCCGGATAGGCTGGTGGAGACAAAGATGGCCCAGGAGGATAGCCAGATATCCGAAAGCAACATTGAGCTGTGTCTTCTCCATCGAATCCGCCTACTAGTCATTAGCGTATGCATTTGTAGGACCTGGCGCGGCCGACTTACATCTGCATGGACCGCATGGTATTCGAGGAAGACCCGGATGAGCCGGTTCAGGGGCGAAGTTCCGCCATCCCCGGCATCCATTAGATCCTGTGCTGCAGGGGAATAATGTTCGCAGAAGTTGATTTTGACACCCAGCATGAGGATCAAAGAGTCGTATACTTTGGATAGGAACGCGTCGTCCATGATCGATTTATTCACGACGTCAAAGGTCCTACAGGCAGCCTCGGCTAGATCCCGAAGCAGACCCTTACTCACGAACATACCAGGTGTTTCGTGGTTGTTGTTCGTCATATTGAGTGTGAGCTTCAGAATCGATGTCTCCAAATCATCAAACTTGTCCACCGGCCTTTGAAGGGCAACGCCCAAAACGCCCGCTACAGTCGGAAGGTATTCAGTTGCCCACCTCGCCCTAGTGCTGGACTGCATTGCACTAACTGAGTGGTGCTCAAGAAGGTGCAACGCCAAATAGAAGTCCAGCGATTCATGTTGGGCAGGGAAATCCCAACAAGACGGATTCGCATAGTCGGAGACGATGTCGAATAGACGATCAGTCAGTGTAGACGAGAATAGCTCCATTTCCGAAACCGAACCTGTCAGCTGCCGCATAAGAAGGCTAAGTACTTTCAAAGCTAGTGTGCGAGGAGACAGCAAGGTTGGCGATGCCGGTTCCCAGATAGGAAGTTTCAGAATAGAATGCTTTATCGTCGATAGCGTCCCCTGGGCATTCCTGGACACATTTTGCTTTCTGTCCTTAGCCATGACAGCGATGTCTGAGGATTCAGCTAGGAGCAGCAGCAAAAGATGGGAGATGCCCTCAGACTGAATTTGTAGGATAAGGTGTTGTGAAAGTGATGTGGCCAGGAGAATTGCCAAGATCGAGGCAATACCATAGCCAGCAAGGAGATCGGTTTCCTCTGCCAGGTTTTTGAAGAGTCCTCCGTTACTACTATGGTTCCGAAACTGTCGACGGAAGTCTGCTTCCTTCATTTTCAGGGCCAACTCCAAGAGTGCACCACGTCGTAATGATGAAGGTTTTGCGCTGGGAGAGCCGATGCGATCTAGAATGTCATCCATCTCGTCTGAGAAGCGGCTGTTCGCGCCAGCCTGTCTCAGTTCGTGGAGGCTTCGGACCGCGCCAGTATTGGCGGTGTCGTCTTCGTCATCGACAAATGAAAAAGCACTGAGATTAGACGCCATATGTAAATTACCGTGGGCCAAGAAAGGTGGCTTTCTCTGTGATTCCTCGTCCTCAACGAAGGCAGCTATATCCAGCGGAGGCTCCTCTGCAAGCATGGTCCTTTGCTGGCTATACGTAAACTTTGGCCCAGATTTCCTGGTCACAGATATCCGGTTGTGTAAAGTGCTGGTCTTGATCTGTCCCGTTTGCGATGCAGGAGGACTGGAGTCCAGGACCATCGCAGGAGACATGCTTCGCGCCGTGATGGGTGTCTCCTGAGACGGCAGCTGCTCCTCTTCGGAGCTATCATCAATCTGAGCTGCAAGCGCATCTATTAATCTCTTGCCGCGCCGAGTGGGCATTGAGGGCCTCGTTTCTTGCGCCTTCCGCGCTGGCGGCTCCGCCATTTTCCTTGGGGGGCCGGAGGAGTGTGGCGACCTTGTTTGAGTAAGACGAAACGGTATGCTCTGGACTTGATCTGGAGTGGCATTGTCGATGCTCAGCTCACGTAGTGTCTTCGACGTTTTGGAGGAGAAAGGAGTGTCGGGATTATCGACATTCTTGATCGGCATATCCGCGAAAGCTCGTCCTCGAGAGTTAGCCAAGCGGGCGGAAGGCGCTTTGACCTCGATCGGTCTGATGCTCCTTTTCGGGGACGCAATCAGAGGGGGGGAGCTGGGTGGCGAATAGATGTCTGGAACTTCTGCTGTATCCGGAGACGGAGTTGTTCCGATCTTCCTTTTTTTTGCCCGAGAAACAGCTTGTTCGGGACGCGCTGTCTTTGCCTTCTTGTCTGAAGGAGCGCTAGGATAATCTACGGCAGAGCCGGAGACGGGTTGACGGCCGGTGCCCCTCCGCGTTTGTTGTACGGGGGCTTGTTGTGGATTGCTTCGGGTTGATGCCTCACTAGAGGTCGGTGCAGCGGATGTGTGAGGTTCCGGCGGCACTGGCACATCTGTTGCCAAGGTCGGAGAGCTATTAGCTCCGCCATAACGTCTTCCTGATCTTCCATACGTGGTGATTTTCTTCTTGGGCGGGAAGCCAAAGTCAGTGCGCGTGGCCATCATTGGGACAGAGCCGACGGACACGCGCGTGTAATGGGACCAGGAATTGCTGACCACCGGCGACCCGGTAAGATCTCAAGAAGATATAGGATGTTGTAAGCTAATGTATCGATGCCGGAAAGCTTGAAAGGTCTCTGGGAGTGACCATGAGCGGCAACGAGGAGCCTTGATAGCTGGTCAGGTGGTCGCGAAAGTGATGTGAGTTGGCGCTGCCTTTTGTTGATTCGACGGCAAGGCGCGAGAAAGTCGGGCGGTGACTTGAAAGAAAGCGTGGTTCTGGATTGAGGGAAGGTATGAACGGTAAGGTGCATAAATTGACAAGGTATCTATGCAAAAACAACTGGGAGGAAGGAAAACGACCAAACGTCAGAGCCCGTAGTTGTGCAGGGGTGACCTTCAACCTCCAAGCCAAGAGATGAAGTCAATGTTTGGATAGGAATACCGCTGACCGGACCCTTTCACCTTGTGGCTACAGCCTCAGACTGTGTGGCGCATGCATTCAGTCTGGACCCCAATGTCTAAAAAGCGGGGCATACCTTATCCTGGCGTCTGGCTCCTGGACCCTTTCCATGTGCCGCAAAACAGTCCGGCTCCAGCAGATAATTAGTGTACGACTCCCCTAGCTTTCTGCACTGGACCAGCTAAGGTGTATCGTTTACATGAACGGAAAGCAAAGAAAGAAACACATCATGTGAAAAGCTCATGCCCAATCCCTTCGTACAGGAATCTACAGGGTCCGTTAGGTGACTTACGTCACACGACTGGCGGTACAAACAGCCGACTGCCCGTTTCCATTTGTAAGGGCATGTTATGAGTTACACGTAACAGCGCTAATGGCAATTCCGAGTTCCTATCACAATGTGGGGTTATCTGTTATCGGTGCGCCGGTCTGGCTACTGTGTAGGGGACCATTCCCGCATAACGCTGCCAAGCTTGTATCGATAACTTCGAGGTGGGTCGTAGCTGAAGGTAGCTTCACTCACCATATTCGTCCTCTACACAGGACACCGTACTGGGCAGCAAGGCCCCCATAGGCATCGTCAGATATCATCATCCCCGCCTCTCGCTCATTCTTCATAATCTTCATTGACCTTTAATTGGCATTCTCACGAGTTAAGTCTTATACATCGCCATAACTTCTGACAGATCTTTGAGTTGATCCCCCCAAAAGTCGCGCCTCACTGCTCTGCAATGTCTTCCAATCCTGAATCCCGACCTCGACTGGCTCCTACGCAAGGCGTAGGCCCTGACTATCGGACTGAGAGCCAGAAGCCCACGGCTACAATCTCTACAGCAGTCGAGTTCGACAATGTCACCGTCCTGCCTCAGACACCGCAGCTCATTGCTTTGCTCACGTGCGTGATCTCCTAGCCTCAACTAGAGGTCCCGATATTGTTTACTGACTCTGTCATGCAGCATGATCCGTGACAAGAACACTGAGCGGGGCGACTTCATCTTCTATTCTAATAGAATCATACGACTGCTCGTTGAAGAGGGCCTGAACCACCTGCCAACCGTTGAGCATACCGTCACAACGCCTGTTGGACGGCCCTATGCTGGTCTCATGTTTCAGGGCAAGATTTGCGGTGTCTCCATCATGAGGGCGGGCGAGGCAATGGAGCAGGGTTTGCGTGATTGCTGCCGGTCCGTCAGGATTGGCAAGATATTGATTCAGAGAGATGAGGAGACGTCGCAGCCAAAGCTGTTCTATGACAAGCTCCCCGAAGACATTTCTGACAGATGGGTCTTATTGTTAGACCCCATGTTTGCAACCGGTAGGCTCATCTTCCCTCAATTCATAGTTATAAGCCTAACCGTGGATACAGGTGGTTCTGCTATCATGGCAGCAGAGGTCCTCATATCCCGTGGTGTTCCTGAGGAGAGAATACTTTTCCTTAACCTCATTGCCAGTCCGGAAGGCATCAAGAACTTTGCCACCAAGTTTCCTAAGCTGCGCGTTGTCACAGCTTTCGTCGACCAGGGATTGGATGAGAAGAAGTTCGTTTACTCCCGCTCCTTATTTTGTTGCCTTGCTAAGATATCCCTAGCTATATCGTACCCGGACTCGGCGATTTTGGTGACCGTTTCTATACAATGTGAACTTGTGAGAGCATCACCAGGTATGCGAAATAGCATGCCCATAAGGCATCGACGCAAACTCTGTGTTGAGTCGTGACGATGAATAATACCCTGGTTGTGAACCACCAACCGAACAGCCATAGATAACCCTCTCTTGTGATGTATGCCTTATCCGATCCGACCATCTGTCCATACTCCATTGCCCGCCTAACTCTAAACAAATCTCCGATGCTAAGAAATCTCAACCATGGCGGCTCCATGCGTCCGGGTCGTCGTCGTCGTCGTCGACTATACCCTCGCCTTCGTACCTCTCGTCCTCGTCGTCTATTGCTCGGCTTGGTGCTGCACGTCTGGCGCCTCCTGGTTGACTGCTGCCCCCTAGAGTCGACTTTGGAGGTTCCTCGTTCTTTGCCACCGCATCTAGTAAAGACATGAGTATTTGGACTAGAAGGTGGTTCCGGGGTTGATGTAGTCCGGCTTACCTGCAGCATCTACCCATTCGCTGTACACGTCAACCGCAGCAGAGAGATCTGTGGTACGTCAGCGCATCACTTCCACCAACAAGGCAAACCAGGTAGAAAATCTGGCAACGGGGTGGAGAATCTTACAGTTGATTCCGCATTGAAACTTCTGGCCGCAGACCCTACAGTCCAGAGTACCAACGCCCGCCTTTTTGTCGAGCTTCACGGTGACGGATTTCTCGTGGTTGCAGAACAAGCAGGTAAAGACGCTAGGAAGAGGTTCATTCTAGTTTCCACATAATGTCAGGCGATATTCTTTGCGATCCATGGCAGTCTTGGGGCACCTACCCTCTTCGGGCCTTGCGGTTTGCGAGAGCTCTTCTTACGCTTGCCCATTGTTCGTGATTTATCGTAGGACCGATGCGCTAAGACGGAGTAATAGGACGAGAGGTGGTAATGTTCTCGGGAACGGACCTTTCTGCGATTTCGATTTTGCAGCTGGTCAATGCCCCAGTTCGCCGTCGCGCTGGCTGGCTCTACAAACAATTGCTTTTTCGCGATGACTGATTGTGTCAAACGGAGACAGCCAAGGCGCTGCAGTGACGGCTATGATGGCTCGTGCGTCAACACTTAAAGTGGAGACCCAAGCCCCCCCGGTTCCCAGCGACTCCGGCCAGGTCCTGCTGGTTCTACTACGTATGTAGTGCATCTTTCACTATAGCGTGACTGTCTACCTTGGGGATCCGTCAGAGATAGCTATGTACAGTACGGGTGTGAGTTCTTGGATCTTAGTCGACTAGGCACTTTGTGGATTGGAACTACATCGTAGATTAGGTCGATATCAGCCAGGTCGCGTGGCGGTATCTATCACTGCCAACCAATTCAAAAGCTAACGCGATAGGGATCTGTCGATTGGCGTCAAGTACCGTCTCTCCGTTGGTTATCCTTTCGTTATCCGGACCCGCACGACTGTTTAGCTTGTGGGGAAACACGACCATATCGCAGATGCACAGGGGTCGGAAGGACCACCGGAGCCGGCAACCCTGTTATCGCTCGGTCACCTGCTGCCGCTGCCCCATTTCAATACGCAATTACCTTGACATGTTAGCCCCCGTCTGCCGGGAACAAGACCGCCATGGTCCGACGGCCGCCGGCAGGAGCTGGCTTACCTGTACGTTGTACTATAGTAGACCGTGCCCGCTCTTGATCACGAGTTCCATATAAGGCCGCCTTGATGCCATTCCATCAAGTGATGTGTTCGTTTTTCAACATCAACTATTTTCCTCCATTACTCGTCCTCGTTCCCTCTTTGATGATACCATATCTATGTGCTTGAACGTTCCACCATTCGACATATTCCGTTCTCGGTCAGCCACCTAGACGTCTAGCTTCCAGCTGTTGCTCATCTTCGCATCGATTACCACACCGCATCTTAGAAATAGATATATCCTAACAGTGATCACCCCGTCTTTCAAATCTTTCCTCTGTATTCCTGGCAGGGAGTACTCTCATCATTCACAATGGCAGGAGACTTGGATGATATTAAGAGTGCACTGAAGCACATTGCCGAAAGTCAAAGTCAGCTAGTATCGGCATTTGACACCCTCTCACACCGTGTCGACGAGCTAGCTCAGTCTAAGCCGGCACATACTCATGCCGCCCGACCCGATGTCAGATCAGAGAACTCTAATGTGGCTTTGCAATCCGCTGCCGCTCTATCTTCTGCTGTTGGTCTGCCAGTGCAATCGCCATCCCTCCCGCCTGCGGATGCCAGCCCCGCATCTCCGGGCGCCGCGACCTCGCCGCCCGGCGTAAGGTCGGGGTTCACATCGCGGATCATCCTTACCACCTACCCGAAACAGATCGGTATCAATCCACTACCGATGGACTGGGGTAACCCGGATCCTTTACTGCGAGGTCCGGTGGCGGTATCGAGGTCCACGTCTACCATCCGGAGGCGGAACGCCATTGGAGCTCATGGGGGTTCTTACTCCATCTACTATGCGCTGGCGTTAGCAAGCAAGGAACTCAAACATGACCATAAACCTGACTATACAAACACCGAGCCGGCCGTTAATATCGGCCCATTTCCGCAATGGGGTGACAAGAAGAAGATTGTTGCCATGGATCCCTGGGGCCATACGGTTCCCTGGACATTCAAGGACGTCATGGACAAGGAGAATGGTAAAGTCAACTTCAAATTCCACGTATGGTCATGAGTCATTACTAAGTGCAATCCGCAGTTGATTTGCGGCCTACGATTGCCATTACCAAGGCACACATGAAGCTCCCGGAATTGGAGGATAGCGTGCGTGCTGGACGACTAATTCCGGATGGCAAGATTTGCTTGAATGCGAGCGGCGAACTTGCCGTAACCAAGGTCGCTGTGGAGCCCGTATGGTACCTACCAGGAGTTGCAGAGCGCTTCGGCATCGATGAAGGCACGCTGAGAAGGTCACTTTTCGAGCATACTGGCGGCATGTACCCGGAGGTGAGTTTAGAATTGCAACAGGTTCGGGATATCATGGAATCAGGCTGACACACAACCACCAGTTGATCACTCGCGGTGACATCAAGGTCTTTTTACCCCCAATTGGTGAGGACGATCTGCTGACGAGATGACCTCCTTTCGAGAGCTGCTAAGCTGACATGCGAGAAAAGGGGGTTTGACCGTTTACATCTTTGGTGACGCGACCAAGATTTCCGACCCGTCAAAGAGGCTTGCGTTACGCATACACGACGAGGTGAGGCCGGCCAAACATTTAGGTACTTGACGCATTCTTGCTGATGATTTTCCAGTGCAATGGAAGCGATGTATTCGGTTCTGATATCTGCACATGCCGGCCCTATCTGATCTTCGGCATCGAGGAAGCTGTCAAGGAAGCCCAGAAGGGCGGCACCGGCGTCGTCATCTACTTCCGCAAAGAAGGCCGAGCGCTAGGGGAGGTCACCAAAGTAAGTCTCCTGTATCGCAATGTATAGGGTTTAGGCGGTAGACTAACCCCGGGATAGTACCGTATGTTTCTCCATGGCTCCCTTCCAAGTATCTAAAGCGTGGTGCGCATTTTGCTGCCATGTTCAAGCCGTCTAACTGAAAGCAGTTGTATACAACGCTCGGAAACGAGGAGAAGATCGTGCATCGGACTACTTCAAACGCACTGAAAACATCGCTGGCGTCAAAGATATGAGGTTCCAGGCCCTCATGCCGGATATTCTGCACTGGCTTGGCATTACCAAGATCGACCGTATGCTGAGCATGAGCAAGTAAGTTTCCATACCACAGAAAGGCCGGACGCAGGTTTTGCGTTACACCATGACCTAATATTTGCCATTTTTTAGCATGAAACATGATGCCATTGTTGGACAAGGGTGAGTAGCCTTACTTGCTGCTGTCCTACCAGATGAGAGTTCACACATCTCTAATATGTCCAGGATTCCGATACACGAGCGAGTGGAACTCCCAGAAGACTGGATCCCCGCTGACTCCAGGGTCGAAATCGACGCAAAAATTACTGCCGGTAAGACATCGCGACCCTACGTGCTGAGCTTGTGTTTGTTATACGTCAGACCACTTGAATGCATGACTGAGCCGTGCTTGACCTCTGCAGGCTACTTCACAACGGGCAAGAAGATGACAGAAGAGGAACTGAAGGCCGTCCAGGGCCGGATGTGGGAAGAGTAAGCGCATACAATTTCGCATTCGCTGACGAATAGAGGACATAGCAGCTGACGAATTCGCAGTATCGACCACTGAGATGGGCGGAGGTGGAAACAGGTCTCCCTGCGACTGGTTCCCGAACGATGTCCATGCAGCACGTTGTTGTCCTGTCGAGGCAGTACCCAATGTCATTAGAACAGCAAGCCAGCCATGAAGGAGCTAGAAAAATAATTGGTGCCCTAATGAGCTCATTCCTGTCTTAAATCATGTACGAGTCGCTGGTGACATCCTCCACGAGTGAATAATCCCTCGCATCACGCGCCCACAAGAGATTTCATCCTCCTGCTCCATGGTCGGAGCTCCCTTCGCGAGACGACGTTTGACGAGATGTAGAATCCCGTTATTCACAGCTCTTAACGGGCCCTTTGAGTTATCGTATGAGGTGGTCACAGCGCATCGTTCCGACCCGTCAGCTACTAATCAATGATTCCATGCGATAGAGGCTCCCACGTCATATTTGACCTCAGTGGCTTCAAGAGGTTTATATCGCCCAAGTTGTTAGACTAGCCGTTCCTCAGGCATGACAGAACGGCAGGGCAGGCCCGTTCCGGTATCCAGTTTGTTGGACGCCGTGTAACGAGATCAAATCACACGCGTATCTGTGGTGCGACAATACAACTAAGTTTCCTTCACGGACCGAGCGTCTTCTATTACGCGGGGAGAGTGGCGCTTGCTAGATCTGGAGGAGATCAGCGTGTCCAAACGTCTAGATGCAACTTCGGGATGGGGGAAGCACAAAGTGTGAGTGGTATTCCTCGTGTACGTTGTAACCGGAGCAGGCGATATGCCAGACTGCGTAGATATTATCCGTCAGTCAGCCTTTAACGGCCGTGTGAGCTTTCAGGTCATGATCAGGCAACCCAGCATTTGTTTGACTATCGATACGGACTCGCTCGGGTGTCGGCGGGAAAACGGAGCGACTAATCATGACAACATGCTGGTTAGACGGTCCAGCCTGCAGAAGCGCGTGCATAGTGCATATTAGGATTTGAAGTGTCATTGTGTGAGTGGCTGCAAATGCACCGATCTCCAGGAAACTGGTGAGACTAGCACCCCCAAACTCCATGATGCCAAGGTTTATTGGACGCGACCGGTCAAGGGTGAGTCTGCAGTGTCCGCGAGGTCGGGCCCTGGCTGTGTGAAGGCCTAAAGTCATCCTCTCGATCCAAGCGAAGCCCTACCCGGAGTTTAGCGTAGGTACCGAAGAGTGGGTTGGAGTGTTGCGAGAATAGAAGGCCAATGGTTCGTTTGGTGTAACTCGGTCGATGAAGGTCGAGATGGCTGCGACCGGGTCAACGTGGTGGCATATCCATTTTGACTTTCAACCCACATGAGGATTCGCTTGTACTGTACCAGTAAATGCACACACGAATACAGGTTTTCACAGGTATTACCACCCCCGCATTGACAGTCCATGGAGAGCAACGTGTGCGGCCTGAACAAGAGCTCTTTCACCCCGTCTAATGGGTACGCCCGCCTCGTACCCAAATACCTGAGTGACAAGTGGCAGTGGCCGCCGAATATGCCGGATCTGGAGATGTAACCTGGGGCCGCACTCCCCACTCTTACCCATGAGCAGGGGTGACCAAGGACTGTTGGCATTTCAGCCCAAATACGGCTAACTCTAGGGCCTTATAATAACCAGTTGCTGGTCATCCTCCTCCTGGGGACTGAGCTGATGTTCCTCGCTGCGATCCATGCCACTAACAAGCTTCACGACTCTCTCTTAGTAACTTCAGACAGCATTCAATACCACCCACGCATGACCTTCCACAGTCACTCAGCACTGGACCGATCCCACTCCCAGATCCAGCCATACCTTAACTCGATAACAGCCATGACATCAGGCTCAGCAACACCCGACACGCGCCGCGTCACAAGGAGAGACTCTTCGCCAAGAAACGGCGGCAGGCGCCCGAGGTTGCTCAGGGCATCCGCAACAGAACCATCCATCACAACCTCAAACGCAAGCCGTAATGCTCTTGCCCACTCGCAATCAAGTCGACGAGCGCTGGATATGCTGAGCAGGGTAGCCATCATCTCCGGTTCGCCTCCTGACTCCGTCATACGATCCGCAACACCCATTTCGACACCGCCGCCACTGTCGCCTATGTCGCCAATGTACGACCAGCAAGGTGGGCTCGCCTCGTCGCCAGTCAATCATAGTGATGGGTTCGAAAAGATCCGTCCACACCACCGTTCGTCCCCTGCTCCTATACCCTGAGCCCTTGCCAGAGCGATCCTAACACATGGCCAGACACTGGACGGTATTACAGCTTTCCGAGCTTCGACATGTACGAAGCTAGCCAGCAAGATGAGGAAAAAGAGCCAGAAAAGTCTCCTTGAGGACGGCGACTTGACTACCTGACTGGCATCATTCCGCCGCAATAGATCGACCCCAACCATGAGACAGAGTCAAAGGAAAACCCAGACAACACCATGGACGGTCAAAGAACGGAAATACCCGCATCCGGTTGCAGATTGGAATTGGTCACCACTTCCACCGCCAATAAGATATCGCACTTCTTCAAAGACAACCTATTGACAAAGTTTGACCTGGGTTAAGCAGAATCCAAACGACGACCAAAGTTGCTGTGCTCCATTCTGCAGACAGCCGTGCAGCAAGCATCACGAAGAGGCTGGACTCGGAGTCCAGGGGATAGGACCCATCGGCGATCATGGGATACTCTCCTTATTCATGCATATAATACCCCAGGGACACATACTCCCGTCATCTTTTCCGATTCGTGTATTTGGCATAGCGCGGCGTGTTTATGGCGGATATGAGATGTACACGGCCACTGTCGCCAGTGGACGAAAGGAGTAGCGGTCACTGTCGACTAGCATTAGTCGGCGAAAGACCATGAAAGATAGTAAAGAGGCCTACCATCCAGGCCTTGGGCCTGACCGCTTCAAATCCCTTGCTGTCAAAATCCACTTCCCTGGGTCCCCTAGGTAGCTGTGACGTGTCTGTTAATGCAAGACTAACGGAGCGGAGCCTTCGTCGACACCGCTAGTATGAGCTTGTCTTCGCAAGGTCAATAGCAAAGTCAGCTTCCACTTTGTTGGACAAAATTGCGGCATGGAAACCACCCCCGGACACCTTAGTGATCACGTGCCACATACCCCGCCGTTGGACAGGACTGCCCTTCGATAGACTTTGATACGTTGGAAACACACCAAGGTCCTCGAAACATTGGCGTATCGAATAGCGCATTGCCTGAGACAAAAAGTTTACTTCTAGGTGGAGAAGCGTGTTAAGTACACTACAACCTTAGGTACCACATTCTCACGTGTCGGTCTCTTCAATAAGGTTGTCATTGGCAAGGCTAACCGAAACCGACTACGGAGGGAACCGAGATTTTTCCGAGCCCTAGAATTTCAGCCAATTGTGTTCGTCTGCTTGACAACCCCACCTCAAGTTTATCCGAACCCGATTCAAACTCGCTAGCGCCTAGTGGTTGGTGAGCCCACAAAGAATTTACACACTGAAATTTCGACCAAAAATCGACCTCGAAGCCACCACCACCAACACAAGCACCCTCATTTGTCCATTCTAGAGACAGGTGCTCGTCAAGATGGCTGTCGGAAAGTACGTTGCTAGAAGCCCTTTTCGCGATTATCAGTGCCGAAATTCGATGCCTCGGTCACGTCGGGTCACAATTTGGCTAACGTGAAATTGTGCAGGAACAAGAGATTGTCAAAGGGCAAGAAGGGTCTCAAGAAGAAGACCCAAGACCCCTTCGCCCGCAAGGACTGGTTCGGCATCAAGGTGAGTTGTAGACTCTTCCCATGGCGATTACCGAAATTCAATGATTACTGACGTTCTGTCTGTCCCAGGCCCCCGCGCCCTTCAACATCCGAGAGTAAGAGAACTCGATACCGAACGATGCATCGGCAGCCCCGCGAGCAGAATTCTAACATCTATGTAGTGTCGGCAAGACTCTTGTCAACCGGACGACCGGTCTCAAGAACGCCAACGACTCTCTGAAGGGACGGATCTTTGAGGTTTCGCTCGCCGATCTGCAGAAGGATGAGGACCACGCATTCCGTAAGATCAAGCTGCGGGTTGACGAGGTCCAGGGCAAGAACTGCCTGACCAACTTCCACGGACTCGACTTCACCTCCGACAAGCTCCGGTCGCTCGTCCGCAAGTGGCAGTCTCTTATTGAGGCTAACGTCACCGTCAAGACAACCGATGACTACCTGCTTCGCCTCTTCGCTATCGCTTTCACCAAGCGCAGGCCCAACCAGATCAAGAAGACTACCTATGCCGCTTCATCCCAGATCCGTGCTATCCGCAGGAAGATGACCGAGATCATCCAGCGCGAGGCCAGCAGCTGCACCCTCCAGCAGCTTACCTCCAAGCTGATCCCTGAGGTTATTGGTCGCGAGATTGAGAAGGCCACTCAGGGTATCTACCCTCTCCAGAACGTGAGTTTTATTGGGTTTCTCTAGGACGGATTCTGAAATAACTAGATGCGTGAATTCTCGATAATCTTTGCTGACATGCGAGCGAACAGGTGCACATCCGCAAGGTTAAGCTGCTCAAGCAACCCAAGTTCGACCTCGGTGCTCTGATGGCTCTCCACGGCGAGTCGACCACCGACGAGCAGGGTCAGAAGGTTGAGCGCGAGTTCAAGGAGCGTGTGCTGGAGGAGGTATGAGCGGTGTTTGTAGGGTCAGGCATGGGCACGGTTTTTCTCAAGCAATACCTCTCTACGGCATCGGTCTTGCTTTCTCGTTGTTGCATTCGGCGCGGTATCATGGTCCAGTAGAGTCCAGGGTAACGAGCTTCCGTTATGGGACAAGGGTATCAAAATGGAAAATGATAACTTAACGAGACTGGAGTTTGGGGCGTTCGTCGCCTGAAATGTGACATAGAGTGTGGTTCGCCTAATGTGACTGTCCCATCTAAGCTACATTGCGCATCTTCGCCCTGCAATCTGATTCTGCTTTCCTTTCACGAGAGGGAAACCTGCATTGGAGTAACTCGTTTCTTATTAGATGGCCGCCAGCTTAAGCGCCTTGAACAGACGGGATATGCACACTGTCGGATGGATTGCGGCTGCTTGACATAACTCTCTCCATCGGCTTCCATATGCCGCCACCATCCTTCTTGAAATATATTTGGTAAACAGGGACTTATAAGTGACTGAATCAGTCATTCCTCGCTTGGTGACCGGATCGCAGCCACTGACTTTGTTGGGATGCAGTATGTAAAGCTGTGAAAGCTGCATAACGTCATGCGTAGAACAAGGTTCGGGGTGCTTTGACTGGTCAGTCTGGCCGGCCTTAAACACCATGCCGACACCACACCACTTCATCTCAGTACACCTCAATACCTTGCGCGAGATCAACTTTAAGAGTTACATCCCCTATCGCTATCATAATTCATTATCAATAGGAAATTCAAACTCGAGACAGGAATCGCGCTTCTGAATTCCTTCAATCCTTTTCCGTCTGTTCCTAAGCATGGCATCTGATGATGATGCCCTGCCGACTCTCAAGATCCTCCTGATAGGACCGTCAGGGGCTGGAAAATCCGCATGCAAGCTCCCGCCCTTCTGATAATACTCACACAATGAGACTAGCATACTGTTGCTAATTCGTATGCAGTACTCACAAGATATTGCGACGATGAGTTCGACCCGGAGTCATCCACAGCAACGATCGGTATCGACTTCAAGGTAGGCTGACTGCGCTGCCGTCATGCTCCTATGAGACGGTCGGACGGTGCATGAGTTGACCTACCCATCTAACCAGATTAAGAAACTCTCGGTGCGAGGGAAGCCTTATCGTCTTACTCTTTTCGACACTGTAAGTGATCTATCCCACGTAACATGGCAACCGGGGTGAGATATTCACAGCAAGCTAGGCCGGACAAGAGCGCTTCCGTACGCTATCTACAAGTTTCTACCGCGGTGCTCACGGCGTTCTGGTCGTCTACGACATTTCAAGTAGAGCCAGCTTCCTGGCCATGGATAGGTGGTTCGAGGAAGTCGAGAATAACACGGTTACAGATGTGGCGCTGTATCTGGTATGTCGTCGCCCCCTTCATTCATTGAGCTATGACTAACTTTCGCGTAGGTAGGAACCAAACTCGACAAGGCAGAATCGAGTCGCGCTGTCTCTGTAGAAGAAGGCGAGGCACTGGCGACTGCCCACGGTGCCCGCTTCTGTGAGGTCAGCGCCAAGACGACCGAGAATGTCCGAAAGCCTTTTGTAGAAGTGGTTGACATGATCGTGTCGAGCCCCACGCTTCTTGTCGGGAAAGGTCGAGGCCGGTCAGCGGGAACGGTTGATGTTGGAAGTGCTGTGGATGGGCAGGGATACTTGTCGGGGTGTACTTGTTAAAGCATTAAGCAACAAGTCTGTGTGCAACTCTCACAAGGGGTTCTGCACACGGACTTTCTGACCATGACTGTAGATGGAGTGCGTAGATCACTTTTGGAGGGCTTTGATTTATGAGAGGTTCGGTCTAGATTGGAGGCGGTGTCCTAGATTTGCATTAGACCGTGGTCAAGCTGCATTGTTTATAAGGAAGCGCCGGGCAAGGTACCGAGATACCACCCATGAGGGCTCTATATCTACTCAAAGCATGTCTATCTATATATGCGACATAATGGTACAAACGCTATGCTCGGACAAATGGAACAGCGGTAGTCCTGCAATTAGGCTCACACCGGCAACAGTTCCCTGACTGAGTTGGCGAGCTCAGCCTACGAGACGATAGTCTCCCCTACATGTACATATGACGGCTCCAAGCATGGCCTGCTAAACGAATCTTTGGCATCGTTCTAGTCATCCTAGCCAGCATGAACTTTGAGAGGTTGAGATATTGTGGTCCATCAAGCGTCAAGTGCTTGGCGTGAAGTCTAGCCTCATCCGCACTTATTCCTCTTCTCGGCGCAAGAACCGGAGCACAGCTATTAGAAAACCGTCAGCACAAGTACCGGAGGAGTAAGGGTAGTGAGCTTTGGGCGGAAAAAGACTTGCCCTCTCTGAATGCCGTTGGGTTCTCCGAAATGACCCAGTGACCAGCCTCAATATCCGCAATCTGGAACTTGGGAAAGAACTGGCCAATGATAGGAATCACCTCATCTGGAACGTACTTGCTACGCGTACCACGAACAAACAACGCCGGTTTCTTGAACTGGACCGCGCTGGGGTCCTTGTAGGGAAAGTCGCCCATGTGGTCGAGCGCCTTAGCCAGGATGCTTAGCGGGACGCGGAACTTCTGAGTGGGAGACCCAGGTGCCGGACGGTACAGGTTCCCTAGTAGGAATTGCCGAACTGGAACCGCCTCTTCGTAGTCCGCGAGAATCTTGTCCGCCTCGGCTTGCCGAGTCACGCCGGCCTCGTCAATTTTCTTCATAGCTTGAATGTAGCGAGCAAAGTCGCTCCCCAGCATTGCGTCTACAGGCGCGTTGTCAACGGCAACTATGTCGCGGACTAGCTCAGGCGACCGCAGAGCTAGGGTCATAGCTGTCTTAGCGCCCCTGTTTTCTACGGATAAGTATCCAGAACTACAGACATGCTTAGGACGATGCAAGCTTACATTGAGTGTCCGATCAGTGTTGGATCTTTGAGATCGTGCTCATGGATGAACGCCGCAACATCCTCGGCCATGGCGATGTAGTCATGGCGAGGGACGTGAGGGGATTCACCGTGATTTCGGAGATCCTAGGTATTTCTTAGTATGCTCGCCGCCACAGCCGCAAGTGAGTAAAACATACCAGAGCGAAGACATGCCTCCCTAGATCACGGGCAAGCTGCCTTGAGGAGAGCAGGCGTTAATACAGTCACGGGTTGGGCATGGACGAGTCGGAGGCTTTACTCACTTACTGATGCTCCTGTTGTTCTTCTTGGATCCGAACAAGCCGTGCATAAATAATATTGGCGACGTTTTTTGGTCCGCTACTGGCTTTGGGGGTTCATGTAGATCGTATGCGAGTGATACAGGTGAAGGAGATGACGAGGAGTAGAGTCTAGAAGTCCCGTGGGAGAGTGAAGGGACACTCCGGGGGGTTACCCGCCGAAGCAGGACAGATGCAGGTGCCATCGTCTCTGCAACTACGTCCGGGAGTTTAAGGTTTGGGCCGGATGCCGCTTCTTGATGGATAGAAAGTTTCAAAATTACAGGCGGCGATGCCGGCGCCGACCTCCGAGAAAAGTTTCGGTGGAGTCGAGGCACAGGCCGTCTGCTGACGTCACTTCCGGAATTGCCGTAGGCTAACTGAGGGCGTGAGTCTTCAAGAAAGCGACAAAGTGTAGGCATTTGAGTTTATGCCATATATATCCTCCTGGGATCGAACAATGTGGTCGAGGGCTCTGGACTAGGAGTGAAATGCACAAGATTGTCGCCTTCGAATTGACCGATAGCGATAATTCGCAATGTGGAAATCGCACCCACCAGATTGCGCTGTATAAGCGGGTTCTGGCATGCATGCAGACGACATCTCAGATATGACATCGAACAGGGCATTTCTCAATTTCTCTAAGTAAGGTGGTGGCACAGAATGCGTTTTGCGCGGTGAAATGAGGACTAGTAAGGTGATCAACCGGATTGATTGGCGGATTCGACGACCTTGCTAAGCCCAGGCTGTAGCCTTGGCTCTCCGGTGACTGTATCCTTTTTGTTCTCACCCAAGAGACATTTTATTCCAGTCCTGAGTGCTTCTTGCCTAAGCCTAAAGTATGAGAACCGCACATGCTCCTTCGGCGTATACATGACATCAATGTTCGAAGATAGCGTGTTAAAGTGGGCAGAGGCTAATGGATTCCTCGGCCACCGTCTCTTATATGTTGACCAATCACGATGGACTCAACTCCCTTGAGTCCTTTGCTACGAGCGTGGTCTTCGATGAATTACCAAGTCATAGGCGGGAGGCCTAGGTCCAGAGTACTGAGTTGGATGCTGATCATATCCGGGCTCGGACTCAACATGAAAAACGCTCGTACACTGTTCTGTGCGTCTCCATATTCCCATTAGCATATTATATCTCGGCAAAGAGACAGCAGGAATTCCTTCAAGGGGTAGCGCGTTTCCGATGATCCTTTGAGAGCTCTTCGAATTATTCGGGAGCATAATTATGCCTTTAACTATGCTCACAGCATACCCGAAAGAAAGGACGACTTCATCAGGCTGAGATGAACACAACCTAACAAGTTAGCGTAGTGGATATGCAAATAATAAATACGCATCGTTATCAGGGAGGCCCAATGCAATCTCTCAACACAAGCCGAAAAGCCAGGCGCGGGTCCGCAAACCAGAGACACCGGAAGGGTCTGTCCGTGGGTTGAACCTAGAACCTCTCGCAGCCGAGCTTCAGGGTGTATCCTAAGCGAGAAGTAGACCGACTGACCGACTAAGATACCCATCACTGGATTTAGTAGTGGGGTTTGCAGGAGTGCTCAAGAGGATTTTGTACGATGCCACACCCCTAAACACAAAGAGCCCGAGGACCCAGGCCTAAGTGCGGTGGTTCGCGAGTGAACTGGAAGGAAGACTCTGCAAGCATGACTTGTGTAGTCCTTGAGCGCCGATCCTCTCCAGCCCATGTCTATTTCACAGCTTCTTGTCCACCTACTCGGCCAAGTCAAAGGCCACGATGACATTCAGCCGAGAATATACAAGGTTGAGGTACACGTCGGCATGACCTTGGCTCCCCTCATGATGAAGACTGAGGTTGTTGTCAACGGCTCGGGGACAAACTGGAATGACTCGTGCATATGATTTGAAGTGGGCGTGCGCGCTTGCAGGATCTGCTAGACAGATTGTGACGGCAGGAAAGCTGTAGTAAGCTAAATTCCATTTAGACGAGCGTAGGTATGGTCGAATTGATGTTTGCGTCGATAACCAGCATTTCACAGCTTGCGCCAGCGGCCTCCGTACAGCAAGGGTGGATTTCGCGAAGGTTCGTCGTTGGAAAGCACGCCAAGAACGGGGAAGACTCCCGTTGCTCCATACTTTGACAGCGCGGCCACATCGTGGTCTGTGATCAGCATGGCTCCAGTTACCCCGGACCCGCTCTCTTTAGCTTTGATACACGGTCCACCAAGCTGAAGTGTAGTGTAAAGAGACGGGCAAATACCCATGTGGCATAACGAAGCGTAAATTTCGTTCCATGTCATCTGTCATCGCTCTAAGCCAGCAGCCTAGGTGAACATAAGAATCAAGGTAGCAGGGGGGCATCTCGAGGTGAAGGTCGCATCGACCACAGAGTAGCCGTATGATTCTATAGCAGCTCTCAGCCACGCAGTGCAGTCTGCTCTGCCTCATTCGAGGCTTGGAGATAGCGTGATTGTAGCATGTCGCGATTTAGAGATCTGGAATGTGATTCTTTTGGATCAAAGGATGCCGACTTGAGAATGGTAGCTGGAACGGTAGTTATAAACATATGGCAAGCGAAAGAGATGGAAAAGCACTGATGAAAAGAACTGTATCACTAACTGTTTCTAGTTATTTAAGGGTGGAGTAAATGACCCCGGCCCGTCCCATTAGTCGTAGTGCGCCATTTTACCCCGCCTTTGGAATTGCGAGTTTCTTGCCTGATTCCGCTGGCGCCGACCCCTGGCGGTTTTCGGGGTCAACACGATTCCCAGTTCTTGGTCAACCTCGCGTTTCCCTCCTTCTGATGTGACTGGCCACGTGACTAAACACTCACGAACTGAGCCTAGCAATAATCCAACCGACGGCAACCAGCTCCGAATGAATTGCGTAGTAAGTCGGTATTTAGCTCACTCAGTGCCAACTAAGCACGATTACATGTAAGCATACAACTGGTGGGAAGTGGATAACCGAAGTGGACAGACCAGAGTGTGGACACTGCGAGCGGAGTACACTAACAACAGGTACCCATAATTGCTAGTACGCTTCCCCAGGTTTCAAGTCCCTCCCCCGCAATTATCCCCCTAAGGGTACCTAAGTCTCCGTGTCGCTTATCTGTCAGGGCTTGTGGTCACTTCTGCTCCGGGGTGAGATATAAGTACCATAGTTATCACACTCAATGCCTTCTGTCTCACTCAGAAGGCCACCCAATCCCTTCCCGACCTCCCGTTTTTCCTCCGCACAGCTCGTACTTTGACTTCTGCACAGCATCGACTGCAATTTTCCTTTGACATTCTCCATCCATCCATCCATCAAATCCATCTACAAGATGCTCGCATCAAGCAAGATGACTGGAGCTGTCGCCCGTATGGGTATGAAGCAGCCTTTCCGGCTTCTGTCGACGTCGCAAGGTATGTGAAGTGTCGCCCTCGTTGTCAGCTCTGCTTGACGACGCGTTTTATTCACGCAATTTTTCCATAGCTCCCATTCCAAGCTCCATCATCCGCTCTGTTCGCCAGCAGCCTACTGTCCGTCACGGTCTGCTCCTCAATGGCGCCCGTAACAACCTTACCTCCAACGTGATGCGTGGTGTTATGCAGTCTCGAGGTGTTGTCGTCGAGTCCACCGCTGCTGCCATCGTCACTGCCGCCAAGATTCACGGTGCCGGTGCTGCCGCCATCGGTCTCGCTGGTGCCGGTGTTGGCATTGGCTCTGTCTTTGCCGCTCTCATCAATGGTGTTGCTCGCAACCCGGCTCTCCGAGGTAAGCATTGGCTTTCAATTGACTCAATTGATGACACCTGAGGCATAAATGTTCGGTGCTGATGATCTTTCCACTATAGGTCAGCTCTTCACATACGCCGTCCTGGGCTTCGCCTTCGCCGAAGCTACCGGCCTTTTCGCGCTCATGGTTGCCTTCCTTCTTCTGTACGCCTACTAAACATGGTCTGGGGTTCTCCCGAATTGCATTTGGCATCTCTAGACGGAAAAGACGAGGATGGATCATTGGTGTAAACTTTTGGCAGGTGTAAAGATTGGCAAGGAGTGTAATTATAGGGTACTGCAGTCGCCCAGCCACTGACAAATATTCATACATCGCCGTGCTCGAAACTCTTGACCCTGCCAGACACTTGCCAATGGAGTCTCTTATATCGTACCTTATGCTACTCTCAGGCGGATCTACTTCTTGTATCGTAGCTTTCCTGTGTCCTCCGACTGTGATTCAATTGCCATTGTCCTTCAACCCACCTGTCAACTCGTGTCCCCAATTCACTTGAGCGGGCTTTGCGGGACCTCGAAGGAGTGTCAATCAGGCCCTAAATGGTTCATAAGTACGTCGTGCATACCCTGCTCGTACTATGCGTTCATTTTTCCCTTCTACTTCGATTCTCTTCTGTCTCCGCCGTCGATTTTTGGACGATCAATTGCACGCGCACCAATAGCATAGATCGAAGAGTGCAATGCTCATGGGGAAGCGTCTACCTCTGGCTGGTATATCCCACGGATCTCTGAACTTCGCTGGGAAGCGTCATAGTCCTAGCGTCTGAAATTGGTCGAAAATGACAGCACTTTGGCAGAAATGGAATGCGAACCCTGACGTTTCGTCGAACGGTGAGTATATGGTCCCCAGCCAATATTGTACCGCCAGTTATACATTAGTTCATGTATTTATCTTGAACCTCGACCCCGCCGTATATTGGTGCTGGGCCAGACGTCTTGATCGGAGGCGTCTCACGGACCTGGTAGTCAAGGGCTGTTGGACCGAATGACTCGCCACAACGTGGTTGAAACTATGCTGGATCTTTCTTGAGCCGGCAGCTCTCGACGCGTATGCTCGGCATGCTCGAAAGTGGACTCGAAAAGTGACTTTAGGTGCTTTCAAGTAACATCTTACGACGTAGAGGAGACTCGATCTAGAGCGTTTGGTGGTGTAGCTTGGCAGCGATCGATTCGTCTTCATCTCTGTGCCACTGATATCGCCATATGGGGGATTCTTCGGTTGCAATGATTAGAAGGGCGGCGCTCCTCGATCAGAATGTCAGACTAAAGTCAACATTGCCAAGTCCGAGGTTCGCCCTAAGGCGACAGGATGACATGGCCGTCAGCGGGAGGTGATGGAGAAGGACCAAAAACTAGCCTGGGGAATAGGCACCAGATATACATCCATGGATGTGCATTGAGCCCCGGAGCGCCGACAGCTCTCTCGCTCACGTGGGACGGGTCCTTGTGTCTCTCTTCTGGCAAAAGGTGTGGGAGGTAACAGAAAAATGGCTGCTATTCGCCTCGTGCTACTAACTTGATTTGACAAATATCATGCCGCTCATCAAGCAATTTAGTAATGGCAAAGCTTGACAACCATCTTACGCCTGAGATGTCCGAAAACATACCCTCCTTGAAAGGGCTACTACAGAGTCACTATACTCTTCACTAAGGACGGATGCAAACCTATCCATTCCGAGCCGACGGGATTCCCTCAGAAGTGGTCTCCTAAGGACATCAAGCACGTATGGATTCGAGGGAAAGACTGGAGTCAAAGATGCCATTTAAGCGTGTGAAAACGCCGGGCTCGGAGTCGAGAATAATGTGGTTTCGGCCCGTTGCATAAGCAAATCACCAGAAAATTCCCACAGCTTTTTTGAGAGGCAGCTGGCAAATAATGAGGGTGTTCTCCGGGATTGTGCCCTCCTGTGGCGCCGTAATGTCGACAGTGTCTGGACTTCCGAATCTCGTCGGTAACGGCTGATACTTCTAAACCAAGCCGTGGGTTTGCTATGCCAATGCTGTGATAGGTCCCAAGGGCTGTGTCGACGTCTTCATCCTGGACTTTTCGCTTTATCAACGGGACTGTGATACGCAAGACGCAGACCCGTCAGTCTAGAGGATTGGAACAGGAACCGGGGAATCATGCCCATTATGGTTTCCCCATTATCGACACCGGCGGTGTGCGTAGATATCACGAGCTCCTTCGAAGAGGTTCACCGAAAACTTCTTCTTCAATGCTCTCGGTCAATGGATCGAAGACCTTCCTCTCATATTACTTGAGAGCGCCCTTCTGACCAAAGGGTGGTCTGGTTCAGCCGGCGTACGCCTCTTGGCTGCAGCACTCAACTGACAAATGGGCCGGTCTGAAGAAGAGATGTCCTCCAAGTCAAATAGTAGCAGCCGCCCAGAAATGCAGTTCATCGTTCAATGACCCAGTATTCATATAAGTGGATCGATGCAGACAATGGAGCAAGCATACAAGTGTGTCGGAGGAATACCCAGGCGAGGACGTCTCGGGTATTGGAGGAGAGCTAGCTTGAGAGCCAGCTTGACGGCACAGAAGCGAGTATTACTCGAAAACCACCCAGCTGAAGATGCCCGATGATATCTATCATGGGCGTGCCAAGTGTGTTGCGAAAGGAAACACGATGAGCCACACTGTCTCTGACAAAGCAGGATGTTTCGTGAGCTGTTCTTGTACCTCTTTCAACAATACGACCTGTCAGGTTCATTGCCCGTTGAGAGCAAGCTCAAACACAATTTCGTGCCTAACCTAGACTCTGAACTCGTCAGTCCAGAAGGGTTAACACTCCATGATATGCCCGAAGGAGTGCGCAAACCGAAGGAGATCTATGTGGCAATTTCAGCTAGAGGATATGAGCCGATAACACCTAGCCAGCAATTTTGGTCGGAAACATAGGTCTAAAACTGACGATTCTTCAAAAGTGACCAGGTCACCAGTGTCATTGAAGAGACAAGAACAGTAATCTGGCCATGACTGGTCGGGTTACGCAGGACAACCTCTTCTAGGGTATAGCGAGAAAAACAGCATTAGACCGTAAATCTCCTTCGTTACCACAGGAAGAGCGTAGTGGGAGAAGGGAGAAGAAGAAGCTTGCAAGGTTCACAAGTGCTTTCGTGGTGGATTTGCGCACTTGACGCCGTGCGTTTACGTCTTGGGACTTCCCCGTATGCAGATCACCGCTCAAGATCGTCGCTCGGTAGTCTGGTGATCAAATATTCCGCTAGTCCAGTGTTGAGTGCAGTCCCCAGATCTGATCGCCTGAAAGTAACATTTGCTGAGAGGTTGTCTCTACACAAGTCCAATCTAGAGAAAGTGCTAAGAAGAGAGGTGCGATAGTCGGCTGCACGTGCCTTTGCACATGACTCGTGGCTGGAGGAGTCCGATCTCTCAATGGCTGAATGGAGTCTGCAATCTAAAAACGTAGCTTACCTATCTGGTATTGAGATAAGGTACCTACCTTGATGAGCGATAAACCAGACCGCATCACAATCTAAGCTCCTGAAGTGGTAAATTACCTTCGAATTCGCAAAATATGAGTTCACAGGCGTCGACAGGACCCCTATTGTACCCCTCCCAGTCTCCTGCTTAGATCTACTGCCGCTGTGTCCATGGAGAACGAAATGCACGGTCTGTGAGACGGCGGACTAAATGGTGAAGACGTCATGTCTCGCCAAACCGGGGTATAGGATGCGGATACCCTCACCTCAGGTGATCCCATGCATCTTGATTAGGCTCGAGGGTGATGCCATTACCAGCCCCTGCGCGTGCAGGTTGCATGCGAAAGATCATTGTTGAAAGGACTGCATGTCCCGCATAGTAGACAGGCAAAATGCTATACGTGCCGTTCGAAACTCTAGGAAGCTGCTACATGGACTCATCTAGCATGCCGCGGAGGTATTTATGTCCAGTATCTACTGTACAGTGCACACAGGAGGAGCTTCGAGTTCCCCTTTTGCCATCTCGCTGCTTCTGCCGTGACGATGAAGCTAGCGGTGTCACGGCATCCACTCAATCTACTAGTACATGTATAACCACGCAAGATCTCTACCTTAGGCTTCCCAGAAGTGTCGTCACTTTTGCTACAGTATGTAAAACGGTCATGCAAGGCCCTTGAATCCAAGACCCCATCTGACAATCTCACGAGGACAACCCCGCCCTGGTCAAAAACCAAAGCGCCTCATTGGACCTTCGAGCATCTCGTCCCCGTCTGTGGCAGCCACCGCAGAAAAGAACATGCATGGCATGATCCTGGTTCCTAGCCGCAGTATAGGCCCCGCCCGGGCCAAGCTCGTTTCCATTGATTGTTTTTCTACGCTTGTTTCCCCCGTCGCGATGGTGTTTCCAGGTGCCAGATCGCTTGCCCTTGCTGTTAGGCGCTACTGAAGTGGCTACAGCTTCCGTTCCCTGTCAAATGCTCGTGTCCATGTAATTCAGCTCGATATCAGTTACTGTGCGCCACCAATCCTTGTTTTGCGCTAGCAACAGTCCTTGGGGTTTGTCAAGAAGTTCTTCTCCAACTCCTTCTCGCTCATCCTCTGAGCTTGGTCTCCTTGAGTTCCACGCGTGCTTTGCTCCGTTCTTCGTCTCTTTCAACTCTCAACCAGTCCTTCTTCAATTCCGGCATAATTGTATCATAGCTCTCTATCACTTTCGATTGCGCTTCTAGCTGTACTCTTGCATTTTGTCATCAGACATTGGGCGCTGGCACAGAATGGCTGTGCCGGGTGGGGAGGATGTCTATGCGACGGTATGTCCATATTTCGTCATTGGACAGCCATTCCATGGGCGCGATAGCGACATAGGAGCTCCGTCCACCGCCAATTCAGGCCTGAATGATTCGAAACCACATGGAGGCTAATCTGACACTCTGCTACAGCTTCTATTGACCGATTCATATCTGCCTGGTAAGTCTCGGTGCCGCGACTCTAGCGTGAAGACCCAGTTGCTGAAACCTGACCATCAGGTGCACTTGTGCTCGCGCACTCTCTCCGCGATGCCAAAACTACCAAAAAGCTAGCCGTCTTGGTCACGCTTGACACTGTATCTGCTGAAGTCGTGACCCAGCTCAAGGTGAGTTCCAATGGCAGCATTTCGGCCTCTTGAAGCGCGTCCACTGACCTGATACTAGGCCGTGTATGACTACGTGATTTCCGTGAACCGAATTCGCAACGAGAACCCCGCCAATCTCTACCTGATGGACCGCCCAGATTTACATTCCGCCTTCACCAAGATCAACCTGTGGAAACAAACGCAGTTCCGCAAGATTGTATATATAGATGCCGACGTCGTAGCGTATCGCGCTCCCGATGAGCTTTTCGAGCTGCCTCACGCCTTTTCTGCGGCTCCGGATATAGGATGGCCCGACCTGTTCAACACTGGTGTTATGGTCCTCACACCCGACATGGGCGAGTTCTATGCTCTCTTGGCTATGGCCGAGAGAGGAATCTCCTTTGATGGCGCAGATCAAGGCCTCCTAAACATGCACTTCAAAAACAGCTACAACCGCCTCAGCTTCAGCTACAACGTTACGCCTTCCGCCCATTATCAGTATATTCCGGCCTACCGGCACTTCCAGTCCAGCATTAATATGGTTCACTTCATCGGCTCCGACAAACCATGGCTCCAGGGACGTAACGCCCATACAGGAAGCGGGCCGTTCAACGAAATGGTTGGCAGATGGTGGGCCGTGTACGACAGGCATTATCGAAAGGAGGCACGTGTAACCTCTACTCTTAGAGCATCCTGACGTGTAACTAACTGCTGTTAGGCTCCAACTTTGACAAGCTCAACATCGACCTCGGCTTCCACACAAGAAACCCAGTCAACTCAACCGAGCCAGCAAACACCGGAGCTTGTCCAGTACTTCGTCAAAGGAGAATATCAACCTAAGGTTCAATACGTGGTACCCGTCGGCGAACCCCCTCGCGATCATGATGGGGGATCACACGGTCAGCATTACGAATCTTCACCACTGCCTTTAACCCGTTTTGAGCATTTCCACCGCCAGGAATACGAGCACACTCCTCACCAACATACCCATAACTCTCTGCGTCATTCTCCCCATGAATATTTCCATGAGCAGTCTCATGACGAGAACCATCACCACCCTCCCAGCGAGTCTTTTGCCACTGCACATGGGTCACATACTGAGGCTCGATCAGAGCAGGTACACGGGCAACGGGACCCTCCACCCGAGCCGGAGCATAAGCCAGAGCCGCCCCAACCTCAACAGCCCAGTTGGGACGCTCAAAAGTGTGTTTACCCTCCGTCCATATTTGACGAGACCTTTGGCTAACGTGTAACTCAGGCAACCACCTCCTACAGACTCCAAGCCCGAGGCTATGAACTTCCCGCAAACGCACTACGAGATGTCTTCTGACACAGCTCCGTTTGTCCCTCCTCCGCGCTACCCGAGTCCCCCCAAGGACATGTGGTTTGAGGTTCCCAAGGAACCTCCCGCGCCACCTACCGCGAAACCGAAGGCTATTTTCCCTTGGGAGACGCACCAACCCCGCGCATCGAGAGTATTCGCTGACTTGCCCTCTGAACCTGTACCAGTCGCTGCGGAAGAGCCGGCGGCCGAGGCGTCTGGTGAGCGCAAAGATTCTACCGAATGGCGAACCCAAGCTGAGCCGTCTGTCACAGAAGAATCGACGGTGGAAGCGAAGAGCGAGCCCGAGACACCAGTGTCACAAGGCGGCCTTATCAGACCTTCAGGTCCTTGGTCTTCTTTCCCGCGTTCAAATGCTTGGGACGATGTACCGGAGATTGAACGGTACGTTGAAGGCCTGCAGCAGAAGCATCGCAGGACTAGGAGCCAGGGCATGAAGCTAGGCGGCCTGCCTCCCTCTCAGCTTACTCAGGAGGAGGTGGCGCAACGACGAGGCTCAAAGCTCACCGACTTCCCGAGCGAAGTCGAAAGACCCAGTTTACCCGTCACGCCGGCGCCCATCCGGAGACCAAAGTTCTGGGGTGGTGGTGCCCCAGGCATTGGTATGGATGATGAAGAAGCCGATGATGACGAGCAGCTGCCGGCCGCGGAGGGCGTGCCTGCGCAGTCTGAGTGGGTATGTGTGCATGGCATATTGTGGAAGCCCGATGAATGCCTTTGCGACCTGACTAACGTGCTGCGGTTCCATAAGGACCCCATTGCGCAGCTTCAGAAACTGGCCCAACAACAATCTGAACTGCTGCGGCAGAAGCTCGGCGAATCTGGCGATGGTTCTGAAGGTGGAAAGGGTTCCAGTAGTTTGACCAGAGCAGAGGGTAGGGAAATACCGAATCGGTCACTGCCTTTTGGCTCGGAGGATATCAAATCCCCGACGTACGTTGCGCAGTCCTCCACCGTCCTGAGCCCGAAGCCGGTAAAGCCGGGCTCGGACACGAGCACGGTCCGGCATCTTTGGGAGAGCCAGACTGAAACGGTTCCCAGGACGACTCCTGGTGCTTCGAGCAATATCCCAGAGCCAAGCTACCATGGCCCTGGGCTGGCATTTGAGAAGGATGAAGATTTTCTAACGCAGGATACGGCCGCACCGCCGACGGAGGAGGAATTGGATGTACTGGAGACGTGATTGTCGGACGAGGGCAGGCAGCTGAGGCTGACGTTAATGTTTAATTCACTAGACGGACGGCCCTGTCGTGAGCAGATTAGGAGGTTATGGATAAAACTTTTTTTTGGCAACCACGATGCTGAATACTGTCAGCAAGTTGAGCCTGTGACTCAGGTAGCGTAGGACATGGAAACTTGCTGCCATGGCGTCCATCAGCAGATCACTATCTTCATATCTTGGTTCCAAACACATCCTCCCAAGATCCATGCTGTGCTGTGGCAATGGCTAAGGGAGACATGCCGACCTGGAACCAGTTGCTGGGTTATAGAAACGACTTGTATAAACCATCCATCGCGCTTGACCAGTCTAACTTCCCTGAAAGATCATCGAGTGTCGCTGCCTGTCCACTGCCAATGTGTGTTCTTGGTACATGTCCCGCCTCTTCTGACCTTTCTCGCAGGTGCGACGGATACCAACCAGGGATAAGGCCCTATTACTTCTCAGAGCCGGTTTAGTCTACAAAATAAACGGAAAGACCCAAATCTACGCCAAACACCGCTCTGCCCCATAATGCGAACCCGATTCCAGTTTTCTTTCGCAGTACCGATACAACAGCCGACTTCTCGTGGTGTCGCTGCGGGATTCAGGCGTCTCAGCCCATGCCAACATACTTGAACCAATTTGGCCTGCAGTCCTCCTTGTTCAGCCATGATTCGCCGTCGGTGAAACGGCCGGTAACGCAACCTTTGCACTTCGGGGAGTTGGGGCAGTTGAAGTAGGGGATATGCTGGTAGCCGATGTCGCGGAACCTGGAAAGGGAGATTAGCACGCGGCACTTTCAAACATCGTACCCGATGCGACCGGTACCGTAACTTACCAGTGAATCCTGTGTTTGTCCTCAAACAGTGCGAGAGCAATGCTGTGGACCGGCGCATCGCCCCATCTTTCATAGAAGAAGCCGCCCGCACGGTCCAGGTGATTGAAGTAATCCTCGTATGCCTTGCTCCTCCAGAAGCTCATGTCGGCGATTTCAAAGTTGCTCCAGAAGTGGCAGGTCGAGTACCCATTTGCCTTTTTATTGTGCTCCGGTCGGCGGACGCCATCGGTCAGCCACGCCATAGCACCGTTCGGGTGTATGTACTCCGGATGATCCGCCATGAACTTTATTGTTTCCGGCCACAGAGTCGGGATAGATGCAGGCGCGTCGTAGAGGTTGATGGTAAAGCCGTACGTCTTGTTATTGTCCTGCATGAAGCGGAAGACATCGTAGTCGACATCACAAAAGAAGTGCACCTTTGGCTCAACACGCCAGTAGTACTGCATGTTGGCAAGGGCCGGGTGCTTGTAGAACATGCCGCTATTCCACCGGCACATTTGATGGTAGGATATCTTGTCGGCGTACTGTATCTCGTTTTCTTTTAGGATCTTAACGGATTCTTCGTAGATGTCGTCATTGATCCACGCTGGCTTCTCCCAGTGCTCCTTGGGGATGAGCTCGTACTTGCACTCGGCCTTGGTGGCAGCCCGAGTCTTCTTTTTGAATTCTTCGCTAAAGGGGACATCGTTGAAAAAGGTCCAAGGGTAATTGAACTTGTGGTTCCATGTCCGTTCGAGATCGTTCATAGCCTGGAGCATGCCTTCAATTTCGTCGTTTCGTACTAGTGCTAGAAGCGTCGCGTTGATGCGTGCCGAATTCTCGATGCCAGGCGCATAACGTTCTGATGCGCGATGTAGGAGACCTTCTGGTTCGCCCGTAGCTGTCCAAAACGACTCATGTCAGCCACGCGATCCCAGATGGACGTCTCTCAGGGAAAGACACTTACGATCTAGATTGGGATCCCTCTCGTCGCTAATTATCTGGGGGGATTGGGGTGTCGATGTGCCGGGCTTGAAAATCTGGTACAGGAAAAAGCACCACATTAGGATCGCTGCCAGCCCAAGGGCCCTCACTGGCCGTGCGATAGCCATCGTGAGTGAGGCGGGTTGTTGCCGGGAGCAAGAGTGTTGCGATGTTCGGCCTGCCGATGATCTGTTGTTGTTTACACCATTAAAAAGGATTAAATAAATATCAGAGTTGGAACCAAGTAACTAGAACTGTATAGGGGGTCAGCGAGTCGGCCGATGGAAAGCTTTTGATAGATTGGAGTTTGTTAAAACAGGTATTGTCGAATGCGACGTTGGAGTTTCCCATGCAGGAAGCAGGGGTGCCTGATTCGCCGCGCCGATCTAAAACCAAATCTCTTTCGACCCCTGTCAGTGTCAGCAACGGTGCCGAAGATGTGCTAACGATAAAAAGGGGCACGATGTCATCTGATAAGGCGATAGACACGTTTCTTATCGCTAATCGAGACGCGTCGGAGTTTCAACATCGCGTCTCGCAGCCCTGAGCACATCAACAGGAGCACGCTCACCATGGCATACCTGGCCGTGGTGTCATCTTTGACGGACGAGTTGATTACCATTATCACATCACTCTCTCCGGTGGGTAGGGCCTCATAGTCCTGTTTTCGTCGCTTCCGTCACTAACATTGCGTCACAGTCTGACTCAAGGTTCAACGTTTATAGAGAGTCCTCCTTGCGCAGTTTGCGCCATCATTCCAACCTTCGTACGAATCAGTTCGACGTCAAAGACCAACTCAATGGATGGGAAGAAAGGTTCCGTGTGCATGGTCGTGATGCCCTCGCAGATGCACTTCGCACTCGTCTCGACATATTGGAGGCACAGTCGGACAAGTGGACACCAGATATCCTGCATTTGCTACTCCAACTTGCCGATCAGCCAACTCAAAAGACGGAGCTCACTGACTTGGAACTCCTGAAAGAACCAGAGCTGGAAGCGGGGCACCATCTGACCTGGGAGGAAATCGCGAAAGAGGACGACTGGTTTAAAGATCGCGCGTTGTGGCAAACCATAGACTATGGCGACAGCTCTGATGACTACGAATTTGACGAAGTAAAATCGGAGACCTCGATCGACTCTGTCAGCACTTTGTTATCTAGCAGCTATAGGTTTCAGCGGACCAACGGGGACCTTATCCTCGAGGAGAACGGAGAGGATGAACTGCTGAAAGTTGTGGGAAGCCAGACGTGGAGGTATAACGAACCGACTCTAGACCAAAACGGGAGACCGAAGAAAATCCCTATAACCGATTATCAGGTGCTTCGGGAGGTCCTGTTTATGCTAAGTGGCCATCCGACTTCATTGTTCGACCCATCTTGCGAGCCTGTGCTTGCTTACCAGCTCGTGAACGTGTCATGGGACTCCTTTAAGGCTCTCATCACAACCTATGCGGAATGGGGCAAAACCTTAAGACCTTTACGTATGTTCTCCACGGCAAAGCAGCAGATATCACTACTACAGGTCTTTCAGGACGCCATTGGTCAGCAGCTCCTCCTGTTCGATCGTCGGCTCTCTGATATCCAGGCGAGGTATGTGGCGGTAGAGCAGGATGTTGTTGTCAGCCTAGCAGGAATCCTCACCGAGCTTAAAGATTCATTCTCTACATTGTCAGCTCTGTCTACGCTGGTACTACAACTGAACGAGCAACCCTACGCGTACCCTTTCAAATACCTTGAGTTACTCTTTGAGGCTGCCGGAAAAGCTCAAGCGGGTGGCGATAATGTCGTCTTTACTTCTATGGGGAAGATTTTCTTCGACTGCTTCAAGGTTTATCTCCGTCTAATACGACTCTGGATGGAGGATGGGAGATTAGTCGATGGCGATAAGCTGTTCTTCATCTCCCAGTCCCCGACGAAGGTGCCTTTGAAGGACATATGGACTAGCCAGTTCAAACTTCGGCAGACGCAATATGGCGTCCTCCATGCACCCAGGTTTCTTCACCCGGCTACGAAGAGGATATTCACGACAGGAAAAAGCGTCAACGTCCTAAAGCACCTTAGTCTGTACGAGACTGCCAAAAAGCAATGGACAGGAAGAGAGCCGACGTTGAATTTCAATACCGTCTGCTCGTCTGATAACTTAGGGCTCTCTCCTTTTGCGGAACTCTTCAACGAAGCTTTCGGCCACTGGATCCAGAGCAAGCATCACGCAACGTCAGCAATTCTGCGCCAAGTCTTATTCGAGTCCTGTAATCTGTCTGAAGCACTCGACTCATTGCAACACGTATACTTTGGCGCCGATCTCTCTGCCCTGGATGGCTTTGCTAGCCCGTTATTCCACCATCTAGACACGTTAAGCCACAGCTGGCGTGACCGCTTTACGCTAAAAGAGATTGCTCAGGAAGCGTTCTCCAGGTACGCGGACCCAGACCGGCTGTCGGCTCAGGTCGATCCGCGTGGCCTAGTCCACAGCGCTATTACGTCCAGAAGTTCGGTCCGGGTCAGTTTGCCTGCCATCCGTCTGACTTACCAACTGAACTGGCCTGTACAGCTTATCCTCTCGAACGCGACCATTACGCAGTATCAATCTATTTTCACCTTCATGTTGCAACTCCGTCGGGGTACATGGACGCTTCAAAAACAGTGGATGGCGCGGGCTAACATCTCAGCTGACCATCTTGTGAAAAACTACGGCTTCTACTGTCTGGTACGGGCAAAACTGCTTTGGTTCTGCAACACATTGTCGACGTACCTCACCTCTCTCGTTCTGGTGCCAAGCATTGATCGCATGACCGAGAATCTACGCAACGCCGTCGATATCGACGACATGATCCAGGTACATTCGTCTTTCGCTGCGGATGTTGTCGAGGAGTGTTGCCTCGGCGCTAAACTCGATCCACTACGGGATTGCATCCTCGATGTACTTGACCTTGTGATAAAACTTGAAGACACCCACCGTGCCGAGGTTGCAAGGGAGAAGGAGAACCTGCAGGAGATGTCAAGACTATCAGCCAATTCATCGCCTACGAAATTACGTGCCACAAGACCGAGAAGAGCCCTCGACGACGATGATATGGTTGAAGCCGACTCGGACATGGAAGAGATGTTCCATCGATCCACCTTTGAGCCCGAAAAGGCATATGGTGAGACACTGAGGAACATCAGTGATGCCTTTGAGAAGCACTTGCGCTTCCTCGGCGGCGGGTTAAGAGGCGTAGCGAGGGCAACGCGCAGTTCCGCGGCTGGTAAATGGGATACTCTTGCTGAAATGCTTGAAGTTGGGATTAACGAAGCTGGGAACCAGTTCACGGAGTGGCGCCTCCAGTCCGCCAAACTTCCCTACAATCGTACCTAGCAGTCCAGGCTTAGAGCATTCGAAAAATAAGATCTGGAAAACCCGGAGGCCCTGGGATGGATTATTTTTATTGCAGAAAGAAGTAAAGGGGTGGCTATAATAGGAAATGGGTATTTGGTGACAGGTCCATCCGTGCAATGCTCAGAGTAAAGGAATGAATGACAAGAGGAAAAAGCGCAATGAATGCAGTCCCCAGTGGGCTTCCCAAAAAGACAAGAAATATAGAAAATGCTCGATGCAGCGCACGCCCGCTCCCTTGCATTAGCCCCTACGTCCCTCAGTCCGACAAGATGCTTTCGAACCATTCCGACACACTTAGCCACGCCAATGCCGAGGCATCAAAAGCAACCTCTATTTGCCAGATCCCAAACCGGTCCCCGTTCCCGGCGTGGCCGGCCGGCGAAACAGTCGCTTTGTAGAGCCAACCTTGCCCAGCTCTCCGAACTTCCCGTCGGGCAAAAGCTTTGGGTCCGGAGTGGCCGCCCTGGCCGCCGTGGAAGGAGACTTGGCGAGGGCCGCGCGCTGATCGCCGCTAGCGATGCGCACCTTTTCCTTGACGCTCTCCACCCAGGCTTTGTTCTCCTCGCTCATCTCGATGTGTTTGGACTTGGGACCCGCCATGCCGAGCGAGCTGTCCTCTTCCGTCCAACTAAGACGGGAGCTGGACCTCGATCTTGACGACCCGCTTGTTGACGGGGTGTTGCCGTCGGCTGCAGCGGTGTTGGCGAGAGGGGTCTTCGGTAGCGGCTGTCTAGCTGCTTTCAGGTCATCGCCTGCACTAGAACCGATACTCCTCCTCGCCTTGCGCACAGTGAGTGGCGTGACGGGAGAGCTCATGTCCATGGCGGAAGCGGGACGACTAGGGGGACTGGAGCCTGCACGGCTGGCAGTGGAGATCCGAGGTAAGTCCCTAACCTCCACTTTGGCTTCTCCGCCTCGCCGCCCGTGATGACTCGCGTATTCCTTCAGGTACTCGCCCAGATCCGCCCAGCCACCTCCGACACGGACCATGACTCGTTCGCCATTGTCGCCCACACAGCGTATGAAGAGCTTGATGGGAGGCTCGCCGTTTGATCTCGATAAATGGTAAAGCTTGATCTCCTGGTTACCCCTCTGGTGACGTGGGCGAGAATTCTTGGCGGGAGCCAATGTGAATGACGGTGTCCCAGCTCTAGAGGAGCGGTTTGACAAGCTCGAGTAGCTCCGTGGAGGATATGGATCGGCTTTCACCTTGGAACGGCTGGTCGGCATGCTGAAGTCCGGAGGGTTGAGATTGATGGCCGAGGGTTCGGACGTCAACCTGATCTTAGCAGGTATTGAGTCTAGGATCTCGCTGATTTGTTGCTGCAGCTGGTCGTCCGCACTAGTGACGCCAATCTTATTGGAGCCGTTATAACGGCTGGCTTCGTCCGTTTGATCGTTCTCGACGGCGAAAGTCGCGTCCAGCGGCGTGTCTGGCGGCGTTTCTTCCTCCTCAGGAGCCTCAACAACAGTCGGGATGTCATTGAAGCTTACCGACAGTGACCGAGTGCTTGAACAGAAGTCTGGCGGAGAGCTCGGCATATCGGTGTCTTCATTTAGGTCTATAGCGTCGCCTTCGGTAGAGGGTAATGCTACATCACGAAAGTGGCGATAATCTGGTGTCCCATGATCGGGAGGATCGCTGGAAAAGCCGGCAAACCCGCTCTGTAAACCATGTATCACGGTGGAAGCGTTGGATACTTCGCTTCCTCGTCGTTCTGACGGCAAGGCTGGGAGGTCCGGCTCGGGAAAGTCGGAGTCTGGAAAGTCGATACTTGCATCCTCATCATCATCCTCCAGTTGATGAAGCCGCTTCTCCAACTCTGTCGGAGGGTGCTTCTCCGTATCATCCAAAAAGTTCGTTTCTCGTGTATGCTCAGGAGAACTGGGAATTAAAACAGGGGCACTTGCGACATCTGTAGCGCCGTACGTTGTCCGTTCCAGACCAACACTCGATATCGGCTGTGGACCGTCCAGGTCGACAGATGGTCCATTATCATCGAGGCTATCGAATCGTGGCACTCCCTCCTGCGAACTGTGGGACAGTTGTTTCAGTTCGGTCTTCCGTGTCTGCGCTGCGCTCTCTCCCTCCGACACAGAATCGGGTACGGTGGTATTTCCATGTTCCTGTTCATATTCGCCAACCGCGGCAACATCCTCAGCCGCCGGATGCACCATAATAGCTGGCGGAGTGGTTGTTGTATCAGCATCGCTTGTCACTAAGAGACCATCCTTATTCTTCATGTCATGATCACGATCACCCTGCGAACCGTGAGTTGACCGTGGAAGATCTGTAGCGATGTGGCTGTTGAGCGTGCCATTACCAGTATGGGTCTTCCCGAAAGCCTTCGCAGGCTTAACAAGAGCATCGACTCCACGCTCCTTGACAGCTGGTAAAGGGTCCTGCAACGGCACAGCAGTAGCAGTGGTTTCCTGGGCGGCATTTGTAGCCGAATCTGTCTTAGCCCCAAGAGTCTGGCCGGACAACTTAACCAACTCGGCTTCTCTGATTCTTGTTCCGCAAGTAGCGGCCCATGACGCATATTCACGTTCGACCGAGTCCATGCGGTCGATCCAATCCTCAGGCAGAGTGTCTTCCCTGCCTTCCAGTGCGTCTAGCATCAGATCGAGATATTGACCCGCCTTCGCGATCTTTCGTTCCACGACCGACTTCATGATGTCTAACTCGGTACGTGACAGCCTGGAGACAGCCGTATGTTTTCCGTTTCCTGTCTCCGTCTGTTCAAGTTCCATGTCTGGCCCATCATCCATGGCCTTCCAACCGGCTTTCAGAGCGATCTCAGCATCCGTCAATGCAGTCAGGAAGCTCGAGCTCTTCCGCAATACCGCTAGGCGAATACTCCATGTATTGAGAAGACGTGTCAGCTTCGACAAATTCGGGAGAGCTTGAACGATAGTTGCCGTAACCAGAGCCGTGAAGTCGTCCATGTGCGCGTAGGCCGTTGCAGACAAGGTGCTACCACGCAGAGAGTCCGACATAGGGGTGCCTGGGCGGGACATTGGCATGATGTGGTTGTGGAGAATATGGTTCTTGATCTCCTCGACGTCGAGATCCTCCATATCTTGTCCAATTTCCAGGACCCGTCGCTCATATACAGCAACCTCAGGGGCGGGAAGACTCCCAAGGAAGGGCTCTTCGTCCGTCTCTTCTCCATTTCGGCTCGCAAGCCCGGTGTCTGAGGCGGATCTCTCGAAGAGTTTCCGTCTCTTCGCCGGTGGTCTTTCGAAACCAGCCGAGGTATCATGTGTCGGCCACGGCCAAGCGGAGAGCTCCTCTAGCCACTGCTGGATACTCTTTGACGCAACTGCGACCGTCATAGCAAACGCTTGTTCGGACGGCGAAGCGGATTCCACACATCTCCTCAACTCCCCGGAAGGGTTGAGAAGCGCATCAACAGCTGTGTGTGGTGACAAGCCTGATAGCAGGTCGTCTGTTCGTCGCTGACGTGTAGGGGAACCAGACGTAGAGCGTAACTGGGAGATTCGGGGAGCACGATGGCCTAGAGCCGGTTGTAGGAGGGGAGGGTCGTTCATATTGGTTCCGGCTCGGGGAGAGAGCCTATCGTGTTTGCTGGTAGTCAGTAGCGGTTGTCGTCGGTCGGTAGGGCATGGCTCAAGTTGCTCCTGCTATGTTTTACGAGCCGGGAGAAACGGCGAAGACGTTGTGGTGCGCAGAGTCCATATTTGTAGGAATGCAGAGGAGGATTTCTAGACGACGGTTGTCTACGCGATGTTCCGTCCTCCAGCCAACAAGCCAGTCCGTCCAGCGGCTCTGCGCAGTTGTTGCTTCCTCTAACGCCTCCACCGACTGGGGCTGCTAGTCGGACTTCCCGACAGATAGGGTAGAAGATATCGTTGGTTTGGTGAGAGACTGTCTCGGGCAGCTGCGGGAGCTAAGTCGTTGGGGATGCTTTTGGGTCGCTGCAAAGACGCGGTTGCAGGCGCGGAAACAGATTCGCCCAATCAGAAAACAAAGTAATGACAAAGATAGAAACGAGCGTGTTTTTCACAAAACTCACCTCACAGCAAGCTTGCGAATGAGGTGGAACAAGGAGAGAATTGCGCAAAGGGCAGCAGCAATGACTTTAGGAAGACCGGAGACGTATCACAGGAATCGCAAACCAAGGTGAGAAACGACCGGGGGCATTGACCGGAAGCGGGAGGATTGAACGACTGGTCCGGGATGTTCATCTTAGGTTTTGGCTTTATTACCTACCCCCATCGTCAATCATGCGAGGAAGCCCATCAAACCCCGACGCCCCACAGTAGCTCATTTGGGCCACCATCTGAGAGGGCACTCTTGGAGCACTGGCCAGGAGCTGCCCGCAGACGATCTTGCAAGATGCGTCATCTAATGCAGTATCACCAAGGAACGGCACCAGCTACTAAACCCACGGCCACGTCGAGGCCGTCATACTTAAGTCATTAGCATATATTTCTATACTGATTGATATATCCCGCTTTTGAATACCTAGTCCAAACCAAATCGATGTTGGTATACGCAAATGCCCAGATCGACAAGCTTCCCTTTCCAGCGCGGAATAGTTAGAATAACCCCATTCGCCTTGCTATATATCCAAAAACCTAGTATATGCAAGAGAAAAAGAAACCGTCAGATCATAGCCCTAATATGTCTATTCTCTCCACCTCAGCTGAACCCTGGTCGATTCAGCGAGGGCCTTACGCCGCAGCCGTGGCCTCAGGCTGTGCGTCGGTCGACGACTGCATCCAATCCATGCCTGGGTGGTCGTCCCCTAGCGCAGCTTCGGGGGCTCCGGGCCCGAACATATCCATGAAACTGCCATCAGTATTGTTGACACCTTCAGCAGGGAACTGGAGCCATTGATCGAAGTCAAGGTTAGATCCGGCCATCGCGTTCCAGCCGAACTCGTCCTGGTCGAGCACCATGTTCATGTCCAAAGCATCTCTTTCCTCAGCAGATGACCCGCTCGCGGATGGCGTGGTTCCTTCAGCGCCTTCTGACTGCGTCTCGGTGTGGGGCGGAGAGTGGCCTCCAGCTACGGCTGGATTGACTTCGACGTTACGTGGCGCGAGCGTCCGATTCCCAGTGAATAGGTCAACTCCATCTGTCCCCCTCAAATACGGTGCATTATCCGGCGGCGGCGTCGACAGCTTCTCGGATCGCGCAGTGTGTATGCCGTTGAAGTTGGAGGAGAATGCGCCGTTTAGTGATTTTAAAACCGCCTGTCGCTGTGCGTTCTGAGCCTGGGCATTTACGTCGATGGCGGCTTTCCGTAGCGCGGCGTCGAGGAAGCCGGTTGCGAAATCAGCGGCAGCGTAGATGTCGCGCAGCTTCTCCATGACTTTCATGCACTGCCTGAAGCCTTTAGTAGCCTTCTGCCGGACGTCCGGCAAGGGGCTCTTCATTTCCAAGAGGTGGATGATCATAGCCGGTAGAATGACAGTGACTCCGCTGGTAGGTAGGAATCGCTCAAGGCGGAATTGATGCAGCTCAGCGGCCATTTGCGTTATCTGCCCCGCCGCATCGCGGACTCGTGTCCGGGACATTTCCTGTATCTGCCGTGACACCGGCGGCGCGTTCGGTTGACTCGCTGGCAGAAACTGCGGTCGGTGCAGTGCCGATACGGTGGTCTGGTAGACCATGTGAAGCAGGTTGCGCTGAACGGCAACGGTTGCCTTGCCATTCTGGACGTCATATGGAGTGATCGGTCGGTATTGGCAGATTTGAGGTAGGTTGCCGAACCAGTTCGCCAGTTCCATGTCCACCATGTGGACATTCTCGACATTGTCCAGCGTCTTATTGGGAAACAGCATCATGGTGCTGTCCGTGGTATTATCAGCGCGCATACCGTCGCGGTTCAAGACCGAGTACTGGGCCTTGAGCATATGACTGACGCACACGCAGAGCTTCACCATCTGGATGCACATGAGAGACAATTGCCTCTGCATATCAACGTCTCGAATGACATAACAGTCCGATGGCAGAATTTCGTTCTCTTCTGCCAATGCCTCGATCTCAAAATCGCCTTCCTGCAGCATTGGCATGTCGAAATCCCCATCCTGGATGCGCGTGGGCCGGCGCATACCAAGAGCGATGAGCCGATCCCGCATGAAGCAAGCCCACCATATCCTCTTCCATAGCTTTTGTTTCCGGACAGGCATGACGCTGTTTGCTGGATTGCGATGCAGGCCGATCGTGTGTGCCAGAGATATGGCGACACCCATCCAGTGCCATGTATCTTTCTGATCATCAGGAGTCTCGTACCAGTATGTCATCAACAGGAGCGACTGGACAAGAACAAGGCGATCCGATTCGTAGTCGAAGTCATATAGTAGCTGGGACCCAGTCAGCACGCAAACGCGGACAAGAATGCTTTACTCCTAGGCATACTCACCCTTGTCTTTTGGAAGAACGACTTCCGCGCAGCCCTCCTGCTCGTGTAGCCCGCTTCCCTGAGGTATTTCATGTCTACGTAGGCGGTGGCAGAGAACATTAAAGCCTGGTACAGTAACAGGCTGACTTGCCCGCAAAGGCCATCTTTGGAGTTGACGACGTTTAGAAACGCACCGAGTTCCAAAAGGGGCATGTATGGGTGGACATATTCGACGAAAGCTCGAATCAGGGCATTTTGGAGCTCCAGGGGCGGCAGGGTCAGCGCCCCTTTAGTGTAGAGATACTTCACGTCCTCGGGTGCGATCTTCGACGGTAGGGGTTTGACAAAGGCTGGAAGCTGCGCAAGCAAGTCCGGTTCCTCTAGGGTATTCAGAAACTGGGCGGTCCGGATATCTCCTATCACAGGGGCCGGGCTGAGCGGAGGATTCGGCCAGAGCAGACGCCCACTAGCATCACCCAACTTGGCTAACAAAGCAGCAGTATCGGTGCGATAGCCGGTACCGGCAACTGGACCGGCGGAACTTCTCTGATCTGCTCGTGGTTAGCGAACGATACCATGTGACGATTAAATTCTGATGCGCAGTGCAAAATCACATGTGAATGTCGATGACGGTGGGGCCAGGGACAAGAGTGATCTGGGCTAGGACCCTATACATACAGATCAGGTGTGGGACGTGACCGTCCAAAGAGTCCAATGATCCCGCAGCACCGGCATTGAGAGGACCGTTTTCAACGCCACTCATCTGAGATACACTGCTGGGCCTTCGGAGGTCAGCACTCGTGATGCTAATCGGGTTGGAGCTAACGCTGGTTCTCAAAGCCTCGGTTCCAGGCATGTGGCCTGCTGCCAAAGATGCTGTGTACAAATTCTTCCTGTAAAATAGAGGCAGGGTGCCGCCATGTTAGCGAGGTGACATTGCGGCTGGGGTGAGTGTTTCGACAGGTAGCATAGAAACAGATCTTGCAAACAACGAGTCTCGTGACATTCGATTTTCCAAGTTTGCAAATTGACATGTGGAATGGTGGGAAAATGACGCAACCGGAATCGTTTGCTCTCGGGACTGTGAAGGTATATTGCGCGACAAACGAGAATTGACGGAGGTAGAACGACGTGTAAACTCACTTGCGGCGACGACTCTCTTGAACGACGCACTCGACGTTGTCCCACCTGCAATTGCCGCAGGGGGCACCTTCGACAACATCGCACCGGACCTTGCGGGCTCTGCAAGATACGCAGGCTCTAGCTGCACGTCTCTTCGTGATCTTTGACCCTCCGTTGGTGTCTGAGGTCGATCCTGTCCTTTGCTTCTGCTGCTTGGAGCTCGCTGTTGACGCGGGAGGTGTCATTCTGGGGAGAGCTGGAGAAGTTGAGCCGGCTTCAACCGAGCTAACTGGTGCCGGTGACACAGACCGATGGCTTGAGTTGGTATCCGCCATCCTGGTAAACCTTTCGAAATTTAGAGGGATGACTTGGCTCCAAAATAAACGATCGAGGGCCGTATATCCAATCTTCCTGCACTTATGATGAATCAGAGATTTGGAAGTCCTCTGGTGGCTATGGATAGACGAAGGAATGACGTGCGCTCTCTACTCGAGTCGTCGATGGAGGGGTACCAGATATGGTCGAAGTGGTGTGTAGCCTCTGCCGGCACCGTAAAGCATCCCGAATCAAATGAGGGTTGTATACGGCACAGAACATTGAGGTATGAGAATAAGCCCAAAGAAGATGTAAAGTAGAAGCTTAGAAGAGCGTGACTACCGCCAGGCACGGGTGGGGGGAGCTACCATTATAATAAACTGCCCCTGGGGTCGACCGGATCCTGGATGGCATTCAGTCGATTGACGGTTTGAGATACTTTCCGATACATTGGCGCATGTACTCAGCCCATCTGATCCACTATCCTGTACAAAATACGGCTGACAGGGTTAGCATGCCTTTTCAAGAATCGTGGCATCCAATCAAAGGCTTCTTGGATATCCCTCCGCATTTACATCGTCCTGGACTGATCTGGTCCTCAACCACGTTGCCTCCAAGATGTAAAGACTGGTGATCTCACGATCACAGCCGTACACGCCAGCATGAGTACCTAATCTCCTCAAGGTTATAAAATTGGTTACAGACCACAACAGTGGGCGCGTGAGAGAGAATAAAGGCCAGCGACTCGGACACTGGCACGAAGCTGATCCCAGCGCTTGGCTGACTACTGTCTCATGTCACATGCCATTAAAGGTAAAGCTGTACTGTGGTAGTTTACGCGTCTACACTACAGTAGTGTAGAGGTTCACACAGGCACTCAGTATCGAGATTTCCAGGTTCATGTGTCTGAAAAACGTGGCCGAGTACAGAGGTAGGGTACCCACCTTGGACCAAGTTGACACCTCCTTCTGTCCACTTACGCTGGTCAAGTTGACAATCGGGCTCCTTGCCCTCTCCGCCCTCTCCCCTCACCTCCGCAGAGTTGTCTCCAACTATTTTTTGAAGCTATTGTAGAAAATGTGGAGGAGCCAATCAACTGAATTTGCTAGCTTGCGGCTCTAGCAGGTCAGCTGTCCAACCTTACGTTTTCGCCATCTGGTCTGGACGCGGCCGATCTTCGCCTGGACGATGCCGATTTTTCTTGATTCTGCACCTTCGCAGAAGGGGAAAGACATACAGTAATATGCAAGATATCATCGGACATGTCTTCAAAATGAACCTCGACGGCCTTTTCCCCGAAACAACGAGTGTGCGCGAGCGGGGCTTATCCTGTTCGCTTCGAAGTGGATGCCTCAAACCTCCAGGATCATCGGTAATTACCGGGTTCTAAGCTTCATCTATGAGGCTTGACCGACCTAACTTACACGCCAACGATACCAACGGTACAATCGAGTACATCTAGCAACATCCGCTCAGAAGTGCCGTTTCGGATGCGGTAGAAATTACGGACGACTTGTATAAAACATACCGCGATGACGACTGTCGACACGCGACTGGCCCCGTACAAGACCGTACTGTGTAGTATTGGGGAGAGGGTGTTCGTAGCACGACTCATGGATATGGGCACGTGCTCGCCTTAGCAGTTGTGTGGTAAACAAGAGGCCAAAAGTTTAACCGACATCGGGATAATGTGATGGAGATAGACCGTCCGGTCGTGTCCTGACCACACCTGCCACGCCAAATGCCGGACCAGGTACCTTGAGGAGACTTTTCTGCCATGGTCTGTTCTGCAGGTCGTTCCCCACAGGGTGGTCTCCTCGTTCCCGTTGAACGTGCATTGCTTTCTCAACCGTCATCAAAATTTACTATGTACAAGATACTACCGTACTAAACGGGCTGCTGCTACCTGCACAGTCATGTCGCTGCACCTTCATAAACCATTGCGCAGCGTTCATCAACAAAATGCGGATGTATTTCTGTGGCCGGTAGATGGCGGTTCCTACTGCATTACAGAGTAATAGTTGATCACATAACTAGAGAATCAAAGCCTTCTCCGGTCTTTACCGGCGGTACGTTTAGGCCCTCTCCTGATTCGCCGACACAGTTCATGCGGATACCCGCTGCCCTTGGTAGATCCATCGCTGCGGTCTGGTCCAGCTTCGTCGAGTCGCGAGTTCCAGACGCTTCCCTTCTTGGCTAGTGTTCTGCATGGCCTCCAACGCCATCGAATACCGGGGACAAAACCCTGTTTATCCCCGTCGTTGACGGTCCCAACACTGGGCCTTGACCAGATTGGACACAAGTTTGCTCAAAGCGCGAAGGCAAGCCACTTCTCACCCATTAGATGCCGGAATGGACATCGACTGCTACAGTCAGCCTTCGGCGACGGATTGCATGAGGTGCGTTGATGGGCACTTTAAGGACTTCGGGCGGCCGACATGAGCGGCGTAAGATACCCCTTGTAGATAGGCACCCTCCACGCAATCGCCGATGCTCACCGACAACACTCCACCTGTCCGTAGCACAACTTCCGGAGCCCCGTGTCGATCAAGCCACCCCCGCAATCCAAGACCGCGGCGCATCTCCTTACTCCACAAACTTCCGTTACCACGAGTCCTCATGCGCAGATCCATCACCTGTTGCGGCATGACAGACACGGAATCTCATGACAATTGCTTCTAGCTGTCCATTTCCGCTCGACGGCCGGAGTGGGCCCACGTCCGGAGGTTGGCTCCGCAATCCTAGGGGTAAGCAGGGCAACATGGTTGCTCCTGTGGTAGTTGAGAACACATTCAGCACGGAAACAAGTGTTCTTTGATAGAATGTGTTGATGGTATGTGTTCTTCGAATCTTGAGCCATCTCTCGGGTATACTCCTACAAGCGACCATACCTAGTAGATGTTCAAGAGCTCATCGCTCACTTAGAAATCTTCCGATATGGAAAGAAAAATTAAGATATATATGCATCAAAATACCCCCTTTCCCACTCTCCGTCGTCACGATGCTCATTGCCTAGCGTAAACGCTCAGACGGCTCCCAGCACCGCAAAGCTCATTCGCGTTGCCCGCGCATTTGAAACTGCAATCCGCCGCCGGCGCGACCACGCTGCCAGCCGCGAAGCTATTCCCACAATAGCACTCGCGCCCGTACTCCGTCCCGAAGTACGCGTACGAGCTACAGAATGTGGCGCACGACTCCAGCGTGACGGTGTCAGCTGCATAGCTGGTGCTGCTCAGCGCCCGGCCCGTGGTGGCTTCGGTGTAGCAGTTCTTCCAGTTCCACGTCGTGCCCGAGACCGACACCGTCGCAGGCTGGGTCGGGCCCGTCGGCGGCGGCGCGGCGGTTGTTGTCGTCGGTGCCGCGCTCGTTGTTGAGGCAGTCCCGGTCGAGTTGTTGATGTACAGCTCCAGACGGTTTCCAGCACCACAGTACTCGAGGGGATTACCTGTGCAGACCATATTGCAGTCGCTCAGCGGTGCGGAGGCTGAACTCGGCGCCAAACTGTCGCCGCAATAGCATTCGCCGCCGTACTCGGTGCCGAAGTACTTGTAGTTCTTGCAGAAGGTTGCGCAGGACTCGAGCGTCATGCTGGTTCCCGAGGCATAGGAGTTGGCCGATAGGGCCCGAACGCCGCTTCCTTCTGTCCAGCAGCCTACCAGCGCGTAGGGCGAGACGGCAGGTTTATGCGCGAGCGTTGACGATGCGGTCGATGAGGTGGAAGTCTTCGTGGTTGAAGTACTAGTTGTAGTGGCCGTGGTAGTTGAACGCGTAGTGCTGGTTGAAGTGCTGGTTGACGTAGTAGAAGGCCTAGTGCTGGAGCTAGGGCTTGTGGTTGTTGTAGATGACACTGCTCGGGATGAGACGGCCGCGACACTGTAAAGCTCCAATCTGTTGCCGTTACCGCAATATTCGAATTGGTTTCCCTTACACAACATACTGCAATCGGACAGCGGCGCACTGGTGCTGGAGGCTGCGAGCGTGCTGCCGCAATAACACTCCCGCCCATACTCCGTCCCGAAGTAAGAGTACGCGCTGCAGAAGCTCGCACAACTCTCCAGCGTCATTGCATCATCCGCGTAGGTGTCGGCGGACAGGGCCCGAACACCAGTTCCCTCTGTGACACAACCAACAAAGGTGTACTTGCCAACTGTGGCCTTGTGGCCGAGTGTCTGGCTAGGGCTGGCGCTGGTCGAGGTTGTACTTGAAGTTGTGCTCACCGTAGAGCTTGACGTCGTGGAGCTCCTCGAGGTGCTCGAGGTACTGGTCCGGCTGGTGCTGCTTGACGTCTGAGCAGCATTACTGTAGAGTTCCAGACGGTTTCCAGCACCACAAAACTCGGTGGAATCACCGCCGCATAGCATGTTACAGTCGCTCAACGGCGCAGAGGCGGAGCTGGGTGCCAAGCTGTTACCGCAATAGCATTCTCGGCCATATTCTGTACCCCAATAGGCGAATCCGGCGCAGTTGGCCATGCAGCTCTCCAGGGTCATCCCATCGTAAGCAAATGTGGCGCCTTGCAGTGCGCGGCCATTCTGGCCTTCTGTCCAACATCCAACCAAGTTGTAAGCCCCGATTTTTTGCCTGTGACTGAGGGTGGGAACGGTCGAGGTACTGCTAGACGTCGTAGACGAGGTTGTGGTCGATGTCCGGGTGGTTGGAGTCGACACAGTAGACGAAGAACTGGTAGACGAGCTTGTAGAACCCCCGCAGGCTATGCCGCCAGCAAAAGTACCGCAGGTACCGGACAGATCGCTGGCAGCATTAAAGCTGTCAGACACTGCATTTGCTCCGCTACCGCTCACGATGTCTAGCTTTGCGTTGTAGCTCAGTCCGCCCGTGATAGTATAACTTGCAGTATAAAAGGTATATTGTCCAACACAGTTACCCTTGGTCATTGTGATCGTCGCATTGTTCAATGCCGGAACAGGATTGCCATCAGCGGTATTGCGAGGCACCAGATACGAGACGACAAGGTTGACCGGCAGCGAAGTGCGGTCATTGCGGACCAAGGCGGTAGCAGTAAGGGCACCAGATCCCTGGAGGAGGCAGCTCTGGGGCTTCTGAATGAGGACCGCATCCGTTATCGGGTAGGAATTGCCATTGTTGTCGTACGTCTGCGAAGTCCCGTCCTTGAGGTTAACAGTAACCGTGAACGAAGAAATGCCAGTAGTCACATCTATATTTGCAGAGATCGGAAAAAAGCCGAACGAATCATCAAATCCTGTTGCTGAGCCCTGAACAGTAGCAGTCGTGGAGCACGTTCCGCAGTTATTCCCACCGTTTCGGTCTTTGTAGGTCAACTTGATATTGTTTATGGAAGACGAAGGCAGGTTGGTGGTCCGAATGCGAATATAGCCGCTCAGAAGCAAGGTCGACCCTGGCGTATTCAGGGTCAGCTGCATGTCAACTGGTTTGACCGTGTATGGCGTCACAGGGTCGGTCAGAACGACTCCGGCGGGAACGACGTCAATCATCTTCTGCAGCACGGTCTTGCAGGTGCTCTGGAAAACTGTCGGGTCCGTTAATGTCTTCATGGTGACATTCTGGTCAGCACTGAAGACCTTGAAGTCCGCGTGCTTATTAATCTTGACGGCTGGGCCGACAACAAGGGGATTGGTGGTGCTATTGTCCAAATATTCGGTCACGACCTTGTTGTCAAAGGCAGCAACAGTTGAGTCAAGGCCGACCTCGCCATTGGCGGAAGTACCGGCGGGGACAATGTCAGGGAATTCGGTCGTGTGAACACCCCCGAGCGTGTGGCCGCATGCAACGACTTGGATCATCTCGGTCACGCTGAAGCCCATGCGGTCGAATTGATCCTTGAAGGTTCCAATTGTGTTCTGCGGTTGGGGGACGCCAGGACTGCCACTACTGGTGGCATCGATCCGTCCAGCTCTTACTGGCACGACTGGACCTCCGCAAGACCGAACTGATGCATACACGCCGGCAGCTATGATATCGGCCATACTCGACCTCGGAGAGAGGTAATTCGCTAGGAACTTCAGTGTGGTGCCGTGCCCGGGTCCGGTATTCTCGCCATTGTTCAATTCAAACTGTAGCGACGCGTCCAGTCCTCCTATACCGAAGTAGGTATTCGCCGTGGACATATCATGGAAGCCCACGCGCAACCACTCTGCAGCATTCTGTCGACCGGGGCCGGAGGCTTCGTTTGAGCAGGGGCTGATTGTGTCTGAGAAGAGGCGGGCCCGGAAACCCTGGAGTTGGTACATGATCTCCTCCAGCTCGTCAGTCGAGGCCGGCCATGTCGGGTCTGCCAAGACCCTCACGCCGAGCGCGAGAAGCCCCGTAAAGAAAGATGTAGTTGGCCTCATGATGCTACTTCTCCAGTCCACTGAAAATTAAATTAGGATATTATTCATAGATAGAAACGAGTGTACGGCCGTCGTCCTGAGTGAGACCCAAGAATCGACTTTGCCTAATCAAAAGACGAAGACAACAACGTCAAGACAAGAAGTGAGGCAGTAACGAAAGATGGCAAGAATCACGGGAAGGCTCCCGGAAGTTCAGGCAGGAGGCGGAGGTCGTGATATTACCCTTGGGGTCCGTTAGCTCATGGGCCCCCCAGTCCTCCTATTCTCCTGCCGAGCTGAGATCTCGACCCATCCATCATCCACCCACTCCTGCGGTGACAGCCCAGCCGCCGCAGTAGCTAGGACGCCATGAACCTGGATTTGCTTGGGACGACGATAGTTTAGCGCGCTAGATGGGCTAGTGCACCCCTGACAGATCTGGTCTAATCCGTATTCTGACGCTCCCGGCTACCCTGGTCACTCGTATTTGTGCAGGGCTCATGCGAGGGCGTGGAGCCAACACCGCCAAGAACCATTCTTTTTTGAAGACAGCCCAATCAGAGCCGAGGCGATTGGAGGTCATCTCCACAATCACTGCCGCGGCGAGGGCCTAGCTCGACGGGCTTGCCATTGTTGTCTGCAAGGAGGTGTGCCCACCCCCGATGCAATAAATAAATTTTAGATTGACCAGGATGCACTCGGCTCGCACTGCTAAGTCCAGACGAAAGGCATTCTCGCTAATGATAGGTATTTGCGGCTAGGACGGCCACGTCGACTGACATCTGGGGTTACATCCCAGAGTGGATGATGTGGGTTCAGGCATCACGACCATTCTCGTTATCATGAGCTGATACTGTCTCCCTCAGGGCCATGGGTTGTGCACATAGTACTGTGTAACTGTGCAACACATCAGGATATCGCGTGGTTACTATATTCGTATTTGCAAGCCACTGAGGGGAAGCCCTGGGGAAATGGACGGGAGAAGAGAATAAGCACCGAGCCCCCCGATATAAGCAGCGGGAAACAATTATGCCGTTACACAACGTTATCGTAGAGTTCGCGACATGATGACAACTGGTCCGTGTTGACACGGCCAGAAGAGGAGGTATCAACCCGTTTTACCCGTCATCTAGCGAACCGTCCTGGCGGCGCTGTCCCCTTGTCCCCCAATCGACCTTTCCTGCGTAGTAACGTGGAATTTTGCGTATTGGTCGCGGTTGTCTTCGAAAAGGTCGATAACCAGCATTGGTTTCATGGTCTCGTTCCCAAGATTCCAGCTCTTCGTAACCGCTTCCGTAATCCTGCATTCTTTCCCGAAGCTCACCATAAGCGTGAGACAGGGTCCGAAGGTTTGCAGTAGGGCAACGTTTGTGAGCCCAATAAGCAGGGCTCGACTATATGCACGCAACAGGAAAGAGACGGCATGGCCCAATAAGCCGCTTACTGTGACAATATCAGCCTTAGACTTGGGACATGAAGACCCTGTGTCGCCAACAGTGTCGTACCAAAGTCAAAGGCCAGACATTAAAGTCATGCATCCATGGCAAGCTTGGCAAGCTTTAAAGCTCGCAGGAGGATTCAAGAAATCAGGTGAAGATGATACTGTAATTTGGCGCTGCATCCTTTCAATGGGTCCTGTTCTCACGTGGCGGCTCGGCATCCGGGTCGAGCTAATACAAACACTATGCTCGATAGGAACCCGCCGATAAAGTTAGTTGGCCACCTCTTTTAACCAAGGTATGCTAAGATGCAGTTCCAGGAAGCGGTGATTGAGATGTCGGGTATGTAAGGCCATAGTTAATATGGACGGCCCGCTCTCATAGTTGTGTTGCCGCGTATCAGCCTTGGAATCGAGAGCGATTTCCGGAAAATGTTTGCGTGTTGTGGCCAGCTGCTCGTTGACGTTTGGACTGGGGGGCTTGTGGATGTGGCTTGTGGCTGTGCGCTGTGGCTAAATTACTTCACGTACCTTCCTTCCTGCCCTACACTGCCGCTAGTCGATAAGCGAGGACCCTTGTGGGGTGAATGAGGGCAGACAGTCGTCATACCGAGCCGCAGCAAACGACGTCAAGACTCCCAAAGCTTCCGAATGACCCTCTGATCAACACTCTCAGGGCCAACCATGACGCTCAAATCACGGAATAGCCACCAAGATGAAAGAACTTGTCGGTGGGACCCAAGGAGGCCTTCATGCCAATGTACACGTAGTGTCATAGATCGCCTCCGCATGCCAAGGTCATTTCTGTGATGCACCCAATGTTTGCCGGAGTAGGTTTAGCAGAGGGCGACCGAATGTCTTCTGTATAATGATTTAAGGTACACTCCCTACCCGCCCACAGTGAAGGATGTGGCACACTGTAAGGTTTTCCTATTCTTCAAAGCTAGAAGGTTCCCCTATCCTTTGCACTTTACACAGTTCTCCGTGGTTCCTGGATTTTGCAACCATCACCAACCGCCTACTACAACTTCAGACCTGCAGCAGGTCCTCACCGTATCCTGCAACAGTCTTCGCTGGCGGCAGCCTACTAAGCAATCATGGGGACCAAATCAGGTCTGGCCCTGAAGTTCCTTCAGTGGTTTATTCGCGGCATTCAGTTTTGCTGTGCCGCCATTATCCTCGCCCTTTTCTCCTACTTCCTCGCTGTAATGGCCAACCATCACATCTTCATCCACAACTGGATTAGAGCTGTCGAGGGTATCTCTGGTGCTGCAGTTCTATACACCATCCTCGGCCTGCTTCTCCTCTGCTGCCTGGCTGGCCATCCGGTCACCTCCTTCATTGCCATTGTCCTCGACATTTGCTTCATTGCCGGCTTCATCTACATTGCTGCATCCAACGGCCAGACTGGCACCCACTCCTGCAGCGGTCATGTCAACACTGTCTTTGGTTCCGGTAATTCCGAGAGTAACGTCCCCGACAACAATACAGATGGCTTCACTGCCCTCCCTAATCTGCGCCAAGCCTGCCGGATGCAGAAGGCTGTTCTAGCCGTCTCCATTGTTGGAATGTAGGTCCCGCCACGCCAAATCTCTTGCTGGACGTCGCTAATCTATTTGGTAGTGTCTTCTTTCTCTTGTCCGCGCTCGTTGAACTGGCACTCGTACGCCACCGTCGCAAGGAGAAGCGCTTCGGACCCGGACCTGCTAACGGCTACACGTCCGGCTACGGCAAGCGAAGTTTCCTTGGGTTTGGCCGCAGGAAGCGTACCACCGACTTGAGCGATGACCCCAACGCACTCCCGGCCCATGCTCACCCTGACGACGTGCGCGATAGCTACGCCACCGAGCAGACCCGCGTTGGGACTTCGCACGGAGACGGCACCGGTGTCGGCGGCTACAACAAGTATGGCGAATCGGGATTGGCCGCTGCACCAGCTGCCACGTACGCTCCTGCTGCGACCGAGAATCCCTACTACACCGCTCCTCATACGACGCCCGCCCATACTAACCCTGCCGTAAACCCGTACCGGTCGGATGTCAACAGCGGAATCACAGGGGCTGGGCACGGTACCAGTGTCAACAACGCTGCGACGACTCAGTACCCGGCTGGTAACTACAGATATGAGGACGGAGTCTACAACTCCCGTGTCTAAACACGAGTGTGCATGCCGCCCATGAGCTATTTGCTCTCATGGGCCGCATATGGAGCATGGCGGCCATAGAAGGTTCGGAAGAAAAGGAATTCCACATGGAAAATAGATGAAAATGAGGGTTTCCAGGCCTCTGTCCTCTGTATAATTAGGTACTACTGTACATTACCACGAACGCGATGCCGGCGACTACAGAGCCAATAATGCATAATGGGAATTGATTTACTATTTCATACTGGTATCATTGCTTCAGATTGTGCAGGAATGTGTCACCTAGTTGTATGCTGGTCTACAGACATACAGGCCAGTGCAGACCAGGCTAGCCGGTGTGATTCTAGGACGATACTAAAGCTATGCAATTTCGTAGAGCTGAATCCTCATTTACCATGATCTAGAGATTGTCCAACCGCATTTGCCCTCAGCAAGCAAGCATTTCCTTTCGGAACTGGCTGTGGGCCCCGGCATCGACGCCTATACCTCCATGCTGCCCTAAAAGCCCTCATGATCCCACTCCCCCGCCACACTCTCCCCCTCACCGGCCCCGACCTCGGCCCACGCGAAGTCCAACTTCTCCAGCTCCCTGACGAAGAAGTCCTGCTCCTCCCTAAGAGCGGCCCTCACCTCGGGCGCCATCTTGTCCGGGTACCGCCGCACGTTGAACCAGTGCGTCAGGCTCCTCAACGCCTGCTCCAGCGGCAGCGCCTGGTCGACTTCCGTGTCGACGTCGCTGCCGGCGAGCCACTCGTCGCGCAGCTCTGGGCGGCAGTGCAGGTACACGGCCGTTATGACGCGCATGTTGGACTGCCGCCACTTGCGCCCGCAGTAGGGGACCTGGTTCTTGAATAGCTTAAGCGTGTATAGCCTCAGCTCTTGCTGGGGTACCTTGAGGGACTTTCGTAAGATGTTGGAGGATTTGTAGTGCACAAGCAGCAGGTTTCGGTGGGCTTTGCCTTTGCAGATCTTCTGCATCACGCGAAGGTAGTTGATCAGGGTGAAGAAGTTGCGGCGAGAGAAGTCGGTGATGGGTTCTTTGGGCAGAGGGTTGACGGGGTAGCCGAGCTCGTCCACTTCGGGACGGGCTGATGCCGGCGAGGAGGTGTTGATGCCTGGTCCTCCCTCACCGGCGGGCTTGTTGTCATCTTGGACGTCGTCTTCGGATTCGGACCCCGAACCAGTGTTCTCCGGCGGGGGCCGGTGGAACTTGATTGGTGGAGGTGCAGCGTCGTCTTCTTCGCTCTCCATGTCCTCCTCAAAGGTGGTAAAGGCGGCCGGGTTCGGGTTCGCGCCGGCTCGGATGTTGCAGAAGTAAAAGAAACTGTGTTCCATGCGGTCGGATTTGGTCTCCACGACTTGTTGGACGTCGTGAAGTGCGAATAATTTCAACGCCAACGGGAGGTAATTAGCATCCAGAAGCAGCTGCGTCAGGTACTCGAACTTCAAGACGTCTAGACCCTTTCTGTCAGCAGACGTTCACACTAGGAAAACTAAGGAGCTAGCAACGTACGAGACACCTTGAACCACTTCAGCAACATCACCAATGAGCCTGTGACAGCTTTGGCGGAGATTTCTCTGCTTCTTGCCGCATCAATTTGTTCATCCGAAGGCGACAGAATCTCGTTGTTCTTGAACGAAGCAGAAGCACCGTTCGGCGCATCCCTACCCCGAGCAGGACCCATACCGCCATTAGGAGGTCCTGGAGGCTGTCCGGTCTGCGGTTGCACCATCAAGTGCGAGGCAATGGCTACGATGGTCTTTATCAGAACCATAACCAATGACTGCAGATGAGGAAGCGCCTCGTCCTATGCAGTGTCAGTCAGTTCAACGTCCATCAGGGGGAAACTTATCGTCTCCACTCACGTAAAAGTCTTCCACAGCTTCCAATCGCGCCTTGGTACGCGAATCAACCTTAGAAGGCCGCGGACCGAGATCAACTTTTGGCTCGCGCTCTTCTTCACGTTTTGGCTTGACAAGCCCTAGTTCCTTCTTCTCCTCAAGAGTGAGCGAGGACAAGTCTAATTCATCGATGATGTCCTCGTCCTCCGGCTCATAGCCGCGCTCAAACTTGAGAAACTTCTCCCGCTCCTCCCATAGTTGCCGTGTAGCACGCGACATTCTTACGCGTTTTGAGAAGAGCTCACCGGCTTCCAATATGGACGCAGGTACATCACTGCCTTCCCATTTGCGGCCCACTAGCAAATCCTGAAGGCCGGACTGGCCCTTTCCACCGGCGCCGTTGGAACTAGCATCGAGTGGCGGATACATGAAGGGAAAGTTTTGGTTGGTCTGGTAATTCTGCTTCTTGCCGCCTTTTCCTCCTACTCCGGGCGATGGTGGCGGAGACGGGGCGGGTGTCGCTATGTGCACCGGTTGGTGTAGGATGGATGCGCCGCCGCTGGGAATGGGTGCCGCCTGTATGATGCCGTTGCTCCGGCTTGGATGTATGGGTATTTGAGGAAGCAACGACGTCTGCTCGGCCTCTAGTTTTATAGGGAGTTGTGGAGGTATGTAGGCTGGGTATTTGGATGTAACCTCTTGCCGGAAGACATGGTAGTCCAGAGGAGAGGCGGTAATAACTTCCTTATCCTTGGAGTCATGTTTGTTTTCGGCCGTTGCCTTCTTCGCCTTTACGATATCTTCGCTACCTCCGAAGACCAGGAGGATGCATTTCCAGAATAACAGAAACACCTGTGTATGCGGCAGGACCATAGCGTCGTCCCACCTCAGTTTTGCAGTCGCGTGAAGCATGAAATGAAGCAGATTTGGTTCAAGCGATACTGGGAGGGATTAGCGTGGGAAACATGTTTAGGAAAATAGCATGATGCCTCAACTTACATAGCTCTGACCGAACCGACGGCAGACCGAAAGGATCTGATAGCGTCTCCTGTATGCACATATACATGATCGTCATCAAGTTCATGAGCTCATCCTGGGGTCCCTGTAGGTTCGCAGCCTGTATTTGCTGGGTATCATCGTTCCTGGTGCACTTGTTAGCTTCCAGACCCCAAATGCTCTGGTCCAGCACACGAGGGAGACTCACCAAAAGGTTTCAAAGCCCTTCCTAAACGCCTCCCAAACAACAGGAATACCACCGCATTCGGCGAGCAACTCGACTCCCGCCTTCATGGCAGCAAGCTGACTCGGCGTCGCAGCACTCTTAATCTTGGTATCCTTCAGGCTCGGCAGCACAGGTTCATCTACGCTCTCCATCCATCTGCCGAGCACAAGGTAGGTCAGAGCGCCTATGGTCCCAGACCGTCTCGCTGCATCCGGCGACCGCACATCCCTCAACACAGTCTCCACAAAGAGACGCCTGCCCTGCTCGTCCGTCCGGTCCCAGGCCGGCTCATCGCTGAACACAGACGCCCACTCCGCGTAGAAGTTGCGCTGCGCGGTGTTGAGCCGCACCCACTGCCAGAAGTTGTACACGAACCACTCGTCGATCTCTTCTTCAATCGGCGCCATGTCGGCGTAGACGTAATCGTAGGCTATGGGTTCGGTGCGCGGGAACTCTGCCACGATGCGACGCAGTTGTGCGAGTGACAGAGAGTCTTGAGGCGGTTGTGGCCCACCATTGCCCGGGATGTTGACACCATTACCGGGCACGTTGTTATAGGCTGACTGACTCGGAGGCGGCGGCTGGGGCACCAGAGGCGGTGGGGGAGCGGAGGGTTGGTTGCGTTGTAAGCCGGGTCGGTTTCGAGCTGAGGGCGTCTTGCTGCGGCTGGAATCGTCATCTTGTGGCACTTCCGCAATCCCGGTGTCTGCTATGTCGGCAGTTGCCTTGCTGGACTGTGGCTCGGTAGGAGCATTGCGCGAAGGCCATAATGAGTTCATGGTAGGGACCACGGCAAGATTGTATATTCGACCGACTTAGAGGTGGCTGACGCGCATTGTGGTGTATTAACAGGCGGTAACTGCAGTAGCATACAGTCGACAACTTATTGTTTTCTTCAGAAGCCGTAGACGTTGGAAATGCACGAACCAACTGTCATATGTAGTTTCGTTTTAGCGCCAGAAGCTCAACTTAAGCTTTACCGCACAGTAGACATCAGGTAGCCAAAACCCAAGCCTCGCGTGGCCACGACGTGTGGGACAAACGTGGGGTAATTTGACGTTGATTGGGTGGATTTCTGGCTTCCCCTGAACCGCTGATCAGCCTTGTCCCTCTTCGTATTTCCACCCACTGTATACACTACACAATCCGGCCTATTTACAACACAAGTTGCCCGCATTATAGCAGTCGGCACCAACTGGAGCACCATTGATCCAGATTATCAGCATGATTGGACACATCATAAAAAATCATGAATCCTCACTGTCTGAAGCAGAGGAGCTGTGACCATCGCCACCAGCACCTTCAACGCCGCCTTCACCAGACTTGCCAGCCAGCTTTTTCTCTTTCTCCTTCTTTCTCCGTTTCAACTTCTTCTCCCGGTTCAGCCGCTTCCTCTTTTCTCTCAAATGTTCCTCTTTTGTCAAGCGTTGCTTGGCCGCCGCTTCTTCCTTCGCCTTTCGCTCATCTTCTTTCTGTTTCCGTTCCTTCTCCTTTATCCTAAGAGCAATCCTCCGCTTCTTGCCGGGCCGTTTCCTCTTCTCCGGCTCTTCGGTCTTCCCATTGCTCTTCGCGGCTTTCCGTGCTCCCAGAGAACTGCTCAATTCAGATCTGGGCGTAATCTTCGTGACTCTCCAAGGCACTTCCAGACCCCATGCCCGTTGCTGTGCACCATGCACAATATCGGCATAGTCGACCGCAGCTTCTCTAAAACGTTGCAGCTCTTCTGCCGTATAGGTTTCCTTCAAATAGAATGATGTAGGTCGTGGCACTAAAATGGTTCCGTCTCCATCATCCTGGTCCTTGACCACAACTTTCGGAACCGAGCCAGCAGTAGAGAAAAGGCGAAACTCAAAGGCCGGCTCATCTTGGTCTTCACCGTCACCCAAGCGGTCTGGAAGTTGCTCATCGGAATCGCTAGCACCCGTCACCCCTGGTGCCGCGTCCAGCGAGAACATCCGAGCTAGTTGCTCATTGAACCTGGCCCTCGTGGCGTTGTCATCTTGCCCAGGAGTGACTTCATCCCCTTCAGCTTCTGAGCTGTACAGCTCGTCCCGCCTTACACTACAAGGGAGATTAGCAAACGCTTTAAACGGTAGGAAACGACTACCCGAAATGACGTACCGCTTCGCCTCGGGAAGGTCGAACATGATAAGTGATGGTCGCTGCGGATGCCCAGAGGTCTTAGAGCCAATGATATAGTTTCTGGTATGCTCAACGCTTCGATCTTAAAATAGGATGAGCATCATTGACCCGGGGTATGCGTTCTAGACAGTCTCGGGTATATGATCCAGCTTTGTTGCCGATGCACAATTATGGCGATCGGAGAGGCGGGAAGGAAGTTCTCACGGCTCGGGGGTGCGACCCAAGTTCGGTGAGGAAGGCCGCTGGAGATCTGTGGGCAATTTAAAAGCGGGGATAGCGGTGCCGGTGCGCACAGATGTTTAAAGCGACCGAGATGACAGCTGCTTGCCAGGTGCCGTATGCAGCTTGAATGTACTGTGTACCTGATAGCTCAATTGATACGCATTCAACTGCGCTAAGCCGTGAGCTGAGCTGTGCCAGAGCGGCAGGGTCTCCCGTCTTGCAGATGTGGCATTGAAGGATTGTCGGCGGCATAGACTTCAGAGCAGCCTGTATGCCTGAATGACGCGAGCTGAGACCAAGCTAGGAGATCATTTTTGCGCATAGAAGCAGCTGAGAAGCCTCTGCGATGGAAATCAGGCCACCAATCGACTTGCTAATTCAGAATATGCCAGCCTGAGGGAAAGACATGCTTACGACTAGATAGTAACAGGTTAAGATAACTTATGTACGGCATCTTGTCAATAGTCTGCGCGCTAGTTGCGTAGAGCACCGCTGTAATAGGCAAACGAGTCGGGGACAGGCCAAGTTCACCGAAAGAGCCAAGGGGAATGAAAAGTACAACACATAAATCGCTGGCCCCCAAGATGGATTTGTGAACCTTAATTCAACGTCGCCTTCTCCCATTAAAGCTTGGCTTGTTCTTCTGTCCTTCTACGAGCTGAGACGAAGTGCCAGCAATTGGGCGAAAGAGAGAGAACGGCCAAGGGCTCTGGGAAGGCATCACCGCCCAGCCAGACCAATGGATTGTGGCCAGCAATTGGCATTTTTGGTCCTGAAGACCTGTCGCTGGATGTTTACCGGCTGAGACGAACGTTGTCTGAGATCCCTCAATATGATTTTGTCCTGCTTTCCTCTGATACTTCCTCTGCACCAGTTTCATCTCCCAGACCAACCGGAAGCCCAACCAATATTCGCTGCCAAGTATCAGTCAGCGACAAGTTTCCCTACTCAACAATATCGAATCCAGACATGACCATTCAGACCAACGCTCTTCACAACAAGTGTATGACGCGACGCGCAACTGCGGAAGAGACGACAAAGACAAGTAAAACGAAGCGTGCAAGTGCAAGAGCACATCCCCGAACTCTCAACGCGCAGCAAAATAACTCCTTAATCTGCCTAGTGTTTCCGTTTATATACACGTCGGAAGTCGAGAGGCTGTTGTTCGAAAATAGGGTATTTGGTATCATGCTCTGCTCCAACGAAAATCGCAAGAAACATGCACATGCTTCCCATGCTCCAAAGGCTCTCATATGTTTGTTTTTGCGCCGCAAAGTTGCCGCCCAAACAACAGAAGAAAAAAGAAAACGTCTTTTCCCCCTCTTATTCGTGGTTCTCATGCCTTGAAATGTGTCGGAAATCGAGAAAGAAGGCCGGCGATGCTCAAGTAGATTCAGAGACACCACTGTCGAGATAGGGTTCAAGGAAACGCTCGTTCACAAAGGGGCGGGTTCGTTCGATACTGTTCGTTATGTCGGGGCTTATTTCGCTTCATGTCCCACTGTTACTGTACACCTCAGTCTCGGAAGAAATGGGAACAGTTTAGTGGCAGGTCGTCGTGACGCCTTCCATCATACCATTCGAAATTAAGTCCTTGCTTCCTCAACCTCCATCCAACCTAGTGGCCACAATCCTTCTCAAGTTTCTTTTTACTTCGTCCTTTCTTACTAAGTCGTATTCCACGAGTAGTGGGTTAGCCCTGGCGCACCATAGCCCTGCTGCGATGCCTGACTGTGCTGCTGATGGTGCGGTTGATGGTGGCCCTGCTGAGCCTCCTGTTTTGTCGCGCTGTGTCCGCCAGGTTTCTCTTGATAGGGGTACGAATATCGTGTGTGTTCGCCATTCGTGTAAGAGACACTCGAGGCAGCCGGTTCTCCTGCTGTCGTAGTCCACGATTGCCCGGAGGGGAAGTAGTCCCTCGGTGGCGGGGCGGCAGTTGTCGACGAGGAGGGAGCGGAACCACTGTCCTGTTGAGGAGCGGCCGAGCTTCCATAGCTACCTTGAGGGTGGTGTTGGCCCTGCGGGCTGATCTCGGTCGGCGTGCTGCTGACTCCTCCGTACGTTGCTCCATACCGGTACTCTCCAGACGTCGGATCGCTTGGTATTGACGAGCCGGTGCTGTGGACAGACTGATGGCTCGCGTGGCGTGGGCTCTTGATCGGCCGTTGTGAGGCATGATCCATGTATCGCGGTACGCTGAGTGAGCTATCGGCAGTTGTGGACAGAGACAGCTGGGGCGGCGCCGAGCTTCCTTGGACGTACGTAGCGTACTGAGTGCGTATAGGTGGTTGCTGGTGGTCCTGCGCTGCCAGCGAGAGCTGCACGGACGGCATCGATGTCTGGAGAGGTATGTCTTGCGGCTCGGCCGTATAGCTCGGCGCCCCAGACAGAGGCACTTTGTGGTAGGAATCGGCTGGCAATGAAGTCGTCGGGTACGCCGGTCCCGAAGACGGAATATGCGACAAAGGAATTTGATTAGGTCCGTTCCACGACTGTGGATATGAGCTAGAAGGAAGGTCAGCCACTACTCGGTAAACGACGCAGATATTACTATGTCACGGGGATGAGGGCCTAGAGGAACCTCGCAAGCCCGTCTGGAGCGTTCTTCGCCCCATCTTTATCACTTCATCCATCATCAAGGCTGAGAGGGAGTCACATACTTTGCTCGCATGCCCATCGGACTTTGTGGCATCTGCTTCGGCGCGTTAAAAGTGAACGCTGTCCTCGGGAGGTTCAGTTCAACAGGCCGCGGTTTCGACTCTTGCGGCTTTGCCGTTAAAGGTCCGGCAACGATTCCCATTCCAGTCTCGACCAAGGCCTGTCCTCGAGATCCAGCGCTCGAACCGAGTAAAGGGATCTCCTTCCTTGCCTGGAAATTCCGCGGACTCCGTCCCCGGACGACAATCGGTGCCGTCGTCGCCTCGGTGAGCACCACCTTGGATCCGTTCGCCAGAGTTCCCATGACTTTAAGATGTAAGACAAAGTGTTGTTGTAGTTCCTTCCTCCTTCCATTGTTTGCCGTTGCACTAAACCATCGACTTAGCGAAGAAGCTCCTTTGCGACACAGCATACACTATCTTCCGCAACTTACATTCGAAACTGCAATCTTCTCCAGCCTATAGGATAAACAGCATACTCGCCTTCCGTCTCGGACCCGTCCTCCTGGAAGGGAATCAAAGGAAGCGATGCTGGTTCCTGATCTGGTCCCTGGCTAACCTCCGGCGTGTTTGGTGGCGGCGTCTTCCACGGAATCACAATCAGTCGCACCGGATGACCATCAACAGATTCGATGGCGGAGACGGTGACCTCGGTGCTGCTCACGGCGACTGTCTCGCCTGTTTCGGTTATGACGGAGAGGGGACTTCTGGGTGTGATCAGAGACCCGCTGATCTGGAAAAGATTCCGCCGGTAGCAGGTCAGTTCCGGCTGTAGTACGGAACCGTCGGTGCTGTTAGCTGGCATCTCTGAGAGGAAGAACATGCCGTGGAGCTGAGCAGACAGCTCAAGTTGTTGTATTCGGCCATGCTGATCGACGATAGTGTGCTTGTCCTGCGTCCTCTTGAAAGAGAGAAGTTTGTGATCGTGATTCACGCTGAGTTTGTTGCTGTCGTCGCGCAGGTCCTGGACGATTTCCGTATAAGGGGGTTGCTCCGTGTGTGGGTATGGCCTCTTAAGGTTGGGATAGCTGTGATGCGGCTGCAACGACTGGTGCTGCTGTTGCCTGTCATAGGCTTCCCCATCGTCCTGGGAATGCCGCGAATAATGATATGGCGGTGGATAATCCATGCCGGGGTTACTACTCCTAGGCCTGCCCAGATGTGGCGATGCTGCTGTTGGGTTCGAGACGGCCGCGTCTAAAGAATTGAACCGGCCCGACATTTGTACTGGGCTACCATAGTTGGACCAAAGACTGCCGTGCTGCCCGTCAGTCTTCAGCTCTGCCATGGTTACCGCGTATGTTGCCGTGGTTGACATGGGACCATTTCTCTTTCCTCAAAAGTCCCGACCAGAGGCGTTGACGGCAACTCAGATTACGCAGATAACGAAGACGGCCGTCGTTCTCGTCGTCGTGACGCGCGATGCCAGCCAGCAGCAGTATGCTCTCCAGGTCCGCGCGCCCTTACTGGAACGACAGGACACGAGACTAATTCTCCTTTGATAGTCGATGGGTGAGGCGAGAACGAAAGTCGAGCTCTGGGAGAGTGGATGCACGACTGGGCCAAGGTTGCAGGGCAATGTGCGCTCTTGTATAAACGTGTTGGAGGGGGGTGATTTAAGAATGACTTCGGCACTGTTACCCTGGTAGGGGGGGTGTCAGGGTAGAGATGGAGACAGGCCAAAGCCAACCTGGGGGGTTTCGTGCAAGGGTATTGGCCGCTTGTTCTCAGCACACAGCATGCATACCGGTGCAATACGTACACGTCCAACCAGAGAGGAAGGAGATGGGAGATAGAAAGTGTCCTGGCAGTTCAGAACGTCACGCCTTCGCGATCTCGTGCAAGAGAGCACAGGTTGATCACCTCGGCCCGGGTTTTGGGCAGGTAATTACCTCGCAAGCACTTAAGAGACACAACAAAAGCAACGGTGGTTCGAGGGGAAATCGATATATGAGGAAAACACTCCCATTGACCTCGAGAAATGTTCTTGAGTGGGGTGTCGCAGTGGGGGAGGGCTGGTGGCTGTAGCAGCAACTCGACATATCAAGGCCGAGAACGACGAGGGCAATGAAGGAAGAAGCTCAGAGACAGCACAGCGGGTGGGACAAAGGTCAGAGGCAAAGTAAACATAATCTGCCTAGGGCTCCAGAAGTCCGGAATATCAGCAGGAGATTTCTTCATGCGTTCGATTGTTACGTATATACAACTGTCCTCAGAGGGCATAACCCGGGTACTAGTATGCTAGGAAAGTGGTCGGACGGATGCCGTTTCCTTATTCCCTCTGCCGAACGGGGGGCTCCAGCAGCAGGGAAGCAAAGAGGAGCCCGTTCAGGGAACAAGTTGCTTGTTTGAGGCCCTTTAAAAAGAGACCAGGGGATCCATAGGGGCTAGGCAGCTAAACAAACAGCGGCGACTTGACTTGTGGGTTCGCGAGCAGATGTCCTCTTCGGTGCCCCTCCTCCATCCAGACAAGGGGCATTCAGACCAAGAGAAGAAGGTGGAGCTCTGTGGTTTTCTTTTGTGTGACAAGGGTATCTGATTAGAGCAAGAATCCTCCGGTCGCTCCACGGCAGGGGGTTTGAGACCCGTTATTTTCTAGAAAAACCGTTGGACAGAAAGGCCGATGAAGAGCCAGAAAGGAATGGTGTGTGAGGGGCGAAGAAATCGGTTCACGAGATTGCTGTAGCCGGGGAGAACCTAGCTCGAGCAGCAAGCGCAAGACATGGGGGAGGACCCCGGTCAGCTCGGCTGGCGAGGAGGGCAAGAATTGAATGCACATCCCTGCGCCCGTTTTCTCATCGAGCTTTGAGGTTGCATATCTCAACCAGAGGCGTCATCTGTGCCTGTCCCGAGTAATAGTGCCCCTGATATATGTATACTGCGTTACACATCTTGCTAAGCCGTTCGACCTGAGATGAGCAAGCCGCAAAAGTCCCTAAACGAAATCACCATAAAAATTCGCGTACGGGGCATATATACGACTGGAAACAAGGCGTGTGGGTTTGTATTGTAGCTTGTGAGGCAAATGCATGGAGGATCAAGACGGTGAGGGCAAAGGTACTAAAAAGAAAGCTTCGGCTGGCAATTTAGCAGCCCTCAGTTTGCGTCTCTTAGACATGGCTACCAGCACATCGACATCTACTTTTAATAAGCGCCTACCTTGTCTCTTGTCTTCAATGTCCGTTTGTAGCAGTATCTGTCAAAATGACGAAGAACGCAACAAACTCCTCCGGATGTCATCCTCGAAATTCAAGGGCGAACTGGGGGCGGAGGGGTGCAGAACATTGCCGCGTGGCCTGCGACCCGTCAAGCTTTGCTTTTTTGGCAGGTAAATAACAACTGTATTCTTTCATTGTGTCAACTTTCGGGACTGGGTATCGAGATGATGTGTTTTGCTGCTGTTCAATGGTACGCATGTCGGTTGAACCGTGATTGCAGGAAAGACGGGACCGGCCTGACCGTGCATGGTCCGATCTGATGACGGAGATGCAAGGCTTGCACTAGTACGTACACAAAGTACTGAGTTGTTAACACATGCGGATCGAATGCAGTATTAAAGCTACATAACCTTTCACCATGGATGCAGGTGAGCAAGACCATCGCTTGTCGGTAGGATAGTGCACCAAAGTAGAGGTGCGGAGGTAGGACAACGGCGCCACTGGACGACATTCCCAAAAGGGAACATACCGCGTAACATGTGCCTTAAGCATGATTGGAAGCGAACGATGTGGCATGTGGCTGCCATGATTGTCTTCCCAGTAGCTCCGCCATGGTCCATGGTCGAGCAGACCGGCAAGCTGCACAGGATCTTTTGTGGCCAGTATGACCTGGGTTGCCACCCTCTGGGTGGTTGTACAGCAGCTGCGCCGACACTCAGATCAGTCCGATTTCGCCCACGTACATAGATGATGCGCGAGCACGACTTGTGCATCATCAATTGAGGATTAAGACAGAAGTACTCAGTAAACCTGAGAGCAATCTAGCTCTCTGGTACCTGGGCGGCCAGTACCAGGTGCTCGAGATGAGCACCAGCATAGAAGGAAACCGTTTTTGATGTGCTGCGGTAAGGTATACGCGCGATGGCGACTTAACTCAAGCCAGTCTTGGCCACATTGGGAGATGAAGCGGCAGCGTTAAAAACGGTCTACGGCCTGCAAGGACAAGGGGCTGGCTAGTGATTGGAGGAAAGCAGGCACATGTCGTTGAAAGTGGGCTCGTCCTGCGGTGAACTTTTGTTGTGAACCAACCTACATAGTATGTTGCATGTCGGTGTCACGAACGCCTACGTCAACTCGAGTTCTCCTGGGCTGAGATGTGATTAAACCGTGATGTTCTTCCTTTCCGGGCTTTTGTCCTAGTTCAAAGTAAGGTAAGCACCCGTGGCTGATACGTAGCGCTTGGGGAGCCAGGCAATGCGTGACGAACATTGTTCTCTGCCGCGTGATACTTGAAATGGTTAGTGCCCATCACCTGAAAAGCTGTATTGCGGTACTGTGGTATGCATATTACTCGCAATTATGTAAGGAGGGTACAAAAGGTCGAGGAGGAAACAACTACCCGGAACGACCAAGCCAAACGGGACGGCTCATGGTTTCTAAAATGGGAACCATGATTTGCCGTCTTTTCACACAGTAAGGGAGGTAGTTAAGGTACCTTAGTCAACCGGTCATCCACTGGTTTTTACTACCTATACATTCTGTGCTGGCACGAAGCACGAACCTTCCTGTTGAATTGAACTTCAATGACAACAAGCTCAACGCACCGCCATGAACCACTAAAATTCGCGCGGTAAGGTACTGTCCGCCTTGGAGCTACGTCAAATACTCTCATCCAGCCTTGAGCATTGAAAACTCGAGAGTCTGAGGCAAGCTACCCAAATTGAGTCACCTGGGGAAGACTAAATTGCGGCACGTTTGGAGGGCACCATTAAGTACAAATGATCTCAGAAGTGTCATCTCCTTCTGTCATCACGGGTCTTTTAAAAACTCACTTGCCATATCAACATCACCTACCTACCTGAGAGTCTCTCCTGCTTGACTGGAGATAGTGTAGTATTGTGCTGGTGCCAAAGTTCTTTCTACTGTGAAGTCTGGAAGGTGCCTGAATACATGGATAGTACTGTGATAACGGTACTTACCTCTGCTACACAGTACGTAGCACACTTGGTTGGGTGGGGCATATCCACTTGGGATCCACCCGGCCATTGCCGGTGGCTGATGCAACTGTGTGGGCACCTTTGACACCCTTGACGCTTTTGACACCCTTGACACCGCTCCGTGGTCCGCGCTGGCGAACGTTACAGTGGTGAGTGCATCGGGCAAAGTCAGGGGCCTAACGGCGAATTTCCCGTGAGATCTGTCCAAGGGCAGATGCGAAAGCACGACCTGGCAGTTCCGGATAGCGTCTCACGACGGGAGTCAAGGCAGCAATCGGCACGAAGACGTCAGGCCGGATCGCATCAAAGTGAGCTGCTGTACGCCGAAATTCTGGCCTTCCATACCGCGACTGCAGGGCACAGGTATTTCTAGTGTAACGCCCATTCAACAAGGCTAATCAGAACCCGTTCTTGCTCGAATCAACCGTCCGTCGCCCCGAGACACCGGTGGTGGCTAGCCTGTCTAGGCTGTCTAGGTACACTTCTAGGTACACTGAGACATTCAAACGTTCCTCAGAAGCGCTTGGCCCAGTTCCAGCCGTGGATTTTTATAAAATGGCAAAATGAGAGATCATGCTCTGCGCGTGGAGCATTGTTCGGCGCGTCTGAGGAGGCCTAGATCAATGATCTGCCCGCCATGGCCGACCGGAGCTGCTTCACGATCCCCGCCTCACGACAGCGGCAGCAGAGAATCTGCCCCCAACGAAACGGTTTCTCTCCTCTTGTTGTTTGACCTCTCCACACACCACCCTCCTCATCCCTGTCATATTCTCCACCCAGGTATGTAGTCCGGCTCTTGATTTGACTGAATTTGACTGTCTGCGTGACAAGATCAGCATTAGTCGCGAAAACGAGATTATCTCTCTCTGACCCATGTTCTTAGCAGGGCCGGTTTAATGGTTATATCGCTTGGCTAATATAGGTAGAACCACATAGCATCTTTCCTCTCCGACGTGTCTTCTAGTGTACTACAGTACCCGCTGCGTTGGCTGCCCATTGGCCGTCACTGAACTGAGGATCAGAACCTTCGTACAGAAGCTGCGTGGCGAGCGGCTGAAGCAGTGTCTTGTAATAAAGTGTCGTCCTGGTATACACTTGTGTCAGCTACAGTTCATTCGAGGCACGATTTGGGAGTAAGATACAAGTCGTACCAGCATATCCCGCAAGTTCAGGGCGCCAAGAAACCCCGGGCAGCTACCAGCAGGTCCCGCTAGCAAGAGCGAGATCGACAAGGTCGCGCTGCCTCTCCTTCCACCTACTGGCTGCCGATGTTTGCCCAGTCGAGGAAATGAGCCCGATTCCTCGCGGCAGATACGGCATGAGGAAGACAGTACTGATGCGCACTTTCCCATGGTTTGCGCCATACACCACGTTCTATCCCACATCGACCACCATGGTAGTGGCCGAAACTGGAACTTGAGCACGTACCTAACAGTGGAGGATCTTAGCCAGCTTGACATCGTGTTAATCCGGGTTCTTGAACCCACTTATCCAGTAATCACTGCTCCTTGCATCACGCCGCCATTCAAGGAATCATGTGCTGTATTTCTCCAGACACCGCGCCCACTTTCCGGTCAAGGGTGTCGTCCTTCTAGTCACTGTGTCTCGGCAGCAGCGCACCCGGCACGCGGACAACGGGATGCAGTAAGCACGGTGCTGGCTTCCGATGCTCAGTTGAGTTAGGCAATCCAGTCTAGCAACACACACATCTCTGCGCTAAAGATGTGTATCATCCGGCGGCAGGTAAGCTGTCGTACTGATCAATGCACCCCTCTGGGTCTGGGACACGCCTTCAACTTGCACACAACTTTCAAGACCATTAGTGAAGCAACGACTGGTTCGACGACACTGTGTAGTCGAGATCAGGCTTTCGGAGGTTGAGCCTATTCCATTCAGGGGTAGGCCACTGGCGCCGGGGTCCTGGGTAATGTATTACCAGGCTCTCAATGATGTTATCAGGACTCATAAGACTTCTCAATTTCGAATGCTGCCGCTCCCCTCAGACTGCCAGTATTGAGCCCGGAAAGGAGCTTTGAGCCAATGGAACCGTTCACCAAGGCACGGCTCCTTTCATCTCGGTCCTCCCTGCTTGGGCTGTGTCGGCCTCCCGGCTATCCTGTCGGTCTCCCAGAAAACAGTTCATGTTACATCATTGCGGAAGCGGCTCCTTCGTGTCACCTTAGGATGAGTCGTGGTTCACCCCAAAAGTCAAAATATCTTTGCATCCTTATTACAGGTTTTGATTCTTTCTGCTTCCGACCAAAATTTCCCCTGCATACCTGCTTCCTCATCAGTCGTTCATTATGACAGTCCTTGGAGCTGCGCCCACGATCCATGGCGTCCCATGAGCTTCTCAACCGCCCCTCCACCACGAAGACGAAGTTGGCAGAGACTTCTCAACCGGCAACCTAGAATACTATTTGGGCTCCATTCATACCTCGTCGGTGGATTCGATGCCTGCCGTGCCGCCGCATATATTACTTACATGATGGGGGCGGTGAGCTCTTCCCGTCTTTCTAAGTTAAGAACAGCTCGATATGGAGCCGCTGGCTTCCCTTTTTGCCTAAGTCTAGAGATGCAGCCCTACATCCAGTCAAATACACAGCCATCTTTTACGTCCATCATGCTGGTAACCGACCTCATAATGGCCAATCTACATGTTACAACGTCTCGATGAATGACGGTATGCGGAGACTATATGATTGTTGAAGAAGCTTGGAATGGCTTCTAGAAGCTCACGGGGGTGTGATATCGCCACGCGCCCGTCGTCGAGGTATTTCGCAGCCGACCAAAGGCGGTCCAGCGAGGTCAATCCGCAACACTGAAGACCAGCATCCGAGCGCGATATCAAGCAGTTATACCCCGCAGTCGAATCAGGTGTAGGATGCGCCTAGGCATAATCGGAAGTCTCGTTGCTGGACGGCTCCGACGGGTACAGCAGTTGTCCCTAACAGTAGCCCTACGTATTACCTACCTCTATGCAAGGGCAGGTGCCACCTTGCTATACGTATGTGTGCCTGGCCATCTGAAAACGAAAAGAGGTACTATAGACACATGCTGAGTCACTGAGGAAAGTGACGAAACAGGAGACGACAGCAGGCTCATCTCTGATATCGATTATAGACGATGATGCTTTAGACTTACTGTGCAGAAGACGATCCGGGCAGGCGTTGCAGTCTCGTCTTCCCCATGTTGCCTCCACTGTGCAAGAACCGGGGCTCGAGGCATAATAGAAGCCACAGTACCGGGGTCTGTCAATTGCAGCTAAGTTAGCCCAGACGCACCCCCGACTTTAGCCTGGAAGGGCCGATTCAGCAAACGGCATTTTCCCAGCCAATCCGCATTGCCAATTGGCCAGCGGTGAAAACAAGGTGCGGCTGCCGCTGAGATCGTGGCGTTGTCCAGACTGTCCACCCATTTCCTGGAGCAGAAGTGGACAGCCTGGCAGCCTCCCGAGCCTGGGAAGGATGAAGTGAGAGTTTACGCAGTAGACCAAAGAAAACCGTTCACTAACTAACCCTCCTGAGCTGTACTAGTTCATTTGGTTGCATGGACGTCTGCTTCTCAAGGTTGAGACGCCGTCGACCTCTGAGTAATGGTTATCGTTGTGGAACGGCGTCCGCTCCGTGACCTGGGTTTGACTGATTACGATGCTCAGACTCCCCTGCTCTTTTCACTATCACAGTAGGTCGAGACTCTGGCTTGGCATCTGTTTCCTTACTTCACTACTGCGTACAGCACGCAGTAAGCTTGGTGCTCAGGTGTGCCAGAGCCCAGGACGGGGCTTGACAGCTAGCACAAGGACCTTCCTAATTCAACATCGCTTGCTGCTTCCGGGTTGGAGCCGCGCGATACGGAGGGACTGCCCACAGGAACGGTGTTCGCGACTGATTGAGAACACTAGACGATTTTTCTCAAGACAATCACGTTGCCGGCAGAGTCAGTCGAAGACCACCGCTCCCCTGTCGGCAATGGCAGGTTAAGCAAGAACGGGAGGATCGTCAAGAGCAAAACCTTATTGCCCAAGCCGATTGCGAGGTTAATGGCCGAAAAGAGAAGCTCACTGTCGAACTTCTTCGGATGCTACCCAACTGTCAGCGCACGGGTTTGCTGGTCCAGGATCCCGACGTCGATTATCTTCATCCTCCGTGCCAATGATGGATCTAGCAATGCACTCCCTTTGGTGTCCCCGAGATCTCTCTTCCAAAGGACATGTTGCATCGAGCCATGCAAGGGTACGACTGGTGATGACATCCTTTTCACTCCCCTGCTAGACTGCATTCACATTATGGCGCGCACGGCAGTTCATCGCAGCGTGACATGCTCTGTAACGGTACCCGCACGCTACGTTCACTGCGTGCAAGTCGCCATTCTGCCCTACTCCGGCGCCGATGCAAAGACCCTAGCCGCTAACGGACAAGATCGACCTTGTCTCCCCGCGATATCATCGACCGAGTCTTTGGCGCCAATTGAGCGAAGTTCTGAATAACCTCGGCCTCCCCTGTAGCTGGATCGTTCTGCACATACGGCCGCCGCCGGCGAGATACTCGCTGCTTGCTGTGCGAATCGTCCGATGCTATCTGAGCAGCACGCGTTTTACGTACCAATCTCTCCACACACCATCTTCTGTGTAAGCTTGGCTAGCTGGTACGTAACAAGCATTTTGCGCCCGCACACTTCTCCACGCCACGGACCTCTTGCTACGGCCCTGTAGTTGGAGAAAGGGACCTACGAGCGAGGCTTCATTCCGCGGGCACAGAGGCTTGGATATCACACTACGTACATGGATATTTTTGAACTAATCTCGGGTGTCGGAAGATAAGCCAGAACAGAACCGAGAAGAAAAGCAACATCACAGGAGCCCCTCCCGAAGTCAAGCTTGCAGATTCAAGCGAAGCACAGCCAAGCTCAGACCAGGCTCGGGGCGATCATTGCTTCCCCTGTAGGCTTCGCCGAGGTCTGAGGTCCCGAATCTGCGACTTTGCCCTTCAAAGCAGTTGGCAAGTGCCACGTCCCAACCCCACGCCTCAATCGTTTGCGCGCAACGCTGTGATAAGGGACCGACACAGCGTGTCCTCTAGCTACGTAGTAGAAAGAATACCAGTCGAGCGATGTGACTGTAGCGTCAGGGAACAGCCGTTCACGCCTTCACTCCTCTAAGGATCCTTCGTCTCTGTGGAGGGAGAGTACTGCGTACGGCACCTGGGGCTCCCTGCGTCCCGCAGTAAGTGGTTGTTGTTGGGTGGTGCAAACCTACCCGTCTTCCTCGGCCCGCTGGGCTGAGCTTGACACGTCAAGCCCCTCGAAGTTCCGCTCTGAGACACCGAGTGCAGTGGGTATGCTAAGGGCCAGAACAGTATCGAAAGTCTTTGAACATCCACTTGAGCCCTTGGGTGGCAGCTGGGTGGTTCGAGCAAGTGGAGAGCGGTGGAGGCTACGATGGGGACTCTTTCGTCGCCTCCGCGAAACGCCCGGCGCTGCGGCACCCATCAATCTGTACTTGTGGATCGCGGAGATTTACTCATGTTAGCATTCGGATCGCCAGGGCATCGCAGATGACGGGGAAGGCATTTTCAAGTCAATCGCTGTAGTATCTGCAACGCGGTTTCATTGCATCACGTATTACACTAGCAACGCTACAGTGGCGCCTACCACTGGGGATTCCAACCCTAATTCAATGCCCGCCTTCGTCTGTTTGAACTTTGGCTCTTTGATTCCTCGATGCAGACCAAGCCTTCAAGGGGCTATTTTAGCCCCTCCGCGCAGGAGACACCACCGCTGATGCTCGGTCGCCAATCTTCTTATTGGCGAACCATATTCCAAATATGTAGTAGGTCACCCGAATCGAGCTCTGAAGCAATTAAAAAGGAGCCCAAAGCGGTCTGCCATGAATGTGATACCACGATTCTTCCGGAGAAGGAAACGATACTCTGCTCCGCTTCCAGTGACCTGAATCTGCAAAATTGTGACGATCTCCTATGTGCGTGCACGCTACTTCTGCTGCTCGTCGGGGGCCAATGTGTGCACCAATTGGTGACTCGCGGACAGCGGGAGCAATGGCACCGTGGCAGCGAGGCCAGCACGCTTTTAAGCGAATATCTCCGAGACCCTTGTTTCGGTATGCTCTTCCAAGGACCGGCGATGGAGCCTATTTGCGTGCATCAAGCCTCCGGCTAGGCGATGCGACGCTGTCCCCTCGCGACTTCGTCGCTGCCAGACAGCAAAGAATGTACTGCCAGGCAGAGAATACCGGGTAGTTGGTCCACAAGAGAGGAAGAACAGCCAAAAGGCGGCTTGAGGTAGATCGTAATACCGGGTAGGCGGTGATACGTGTTTCGTGGGCTCAACAGACATCAGTCGCTGTCGCTGTCGAACCCGAGCATCACTTCCTCCTGATCGTTGAGGGCAAGCTGCACGAAATGTCTGACCCAGGCACGCTGCGCGGCATCGAGATCACCACCACCCTCCAGCTCAAGATTCTCGACATCCGCATCGCGAGGACCATGGTTGCCGTTCGGGCGGGCAGCACCATGTGCTGGAGCAGCAGCGTTGTGACGTTGCGCACGACCTCCACGACCGCGGTTATTTTGCCGGTGAGGTGCACCGCGCCCAGCATTCCCTCGTTGACCCTCCCCTCCCGCAACCCCTACTCGAGCTCCTCCTCCTCCTCCTCCTCCTCCTCCTCCTCCTCCCCGGCCGCCTCGCGGCCCCGCTTGTCCGCCGCGTAATTGCTGCCTTCCACCTCTAGCCGGAACAGCAGGTACCGCGGGCGGTGCTGCGTGACCACCGCGGGGTCCACCGCGACCAGGACCTGCAGGTTGATTACCCGCTATCCTTAGGACCAGCGGGCCTTCACGCGCGACGGCTACCGCTTGGCCGTTCTGTCCTCTGCCTGCGTTGTTCTCGCCTTCACGTCGCCGCTGAGCAAAGACTATCTCCTCCCCCTCGATCTCCTCATCTTCGGGCTCTTCGATCACGGCCACGATCCTCTCTGCCTCGTCAGGTGCAGCGTGGGCTTGCTCTTGCTGTTGCGGCTGCGGCTCCGGCCTTACCACGCCCCCAGCAAATCCATAATCGACATCATCCCCGTCGCCGTTCTCCAGCTCCCAAAGCCGCATATAACAGCCCGTGACCTTCCCGCCGGGCATCTCATTAAAATGCTGATACGGGTTCGCCGGGTCTAGCCAGGCAGAGCAGAGGTAGCAGAAATGCGAACGGCACCTGTAGCAGATCATGTGGTTGCAGCCGTGTGTCTTCTGCGCCAGGGCACCGCACTGCGGGCACGGCGTGCTGTGCAGCCGCACGTACTCGAGTGACGCCTTCTCCTCGGCCGAGAGCTCTTCGTTGTTCCGTGGCCCCTGGCAGATGTAGAACTCGCCGTGCCATGACTGCCGGCAGCGGCTGCAGAAGGCGAAGCTGCAGTCTTCGCAGATGGCGATTAGGTCTTCGCTAGTAGGCTTGCGCGTCTTTGGTTTTGCGTCAGACTCGTCGTCGGCGTCGGATTCCTCCTCGGACGCGGCCTCGGCCAGCTCGAGGCCCTCGGGTTTCCTGTGCTTCTTTGACCGGGCGGCGCCGTTGCACCAGGACCGCGGACAGTAGATCGTGTTCTTGTCTGACTCGAGCTCCGTCTTGTATTTGAGTGTCACGTAGCGCTTGACTGCATCCTGGTCCAGCGGGATCTGCAGCAGCTCGCTCGGGCTGATGAAGGTCCTGACCTTCTTCCCGCGGGACTTCTTCCCCTGAGCCGCCTTCTCCTCGCGCTCCTTAGCACAATTAGGAGCAAGGCAGCGGACCGTGGCAAGATCGCCTTCCTTGATCGCATTGTTGTAGAAATCCTGCAGACACTCAACACAGAAGACATGCCCGCAGTCCAGCATCCGGTGGCAGACCGAACCCTTCTTTGGATCTAGACAGATGCCACACTCAAATGTTTCCCTCTCAAAAGCAGCCCTCTTGGCCCTGGTATCGTAGTCCAGGATGGAGATTTTGTGCTGCAGATCGACCTCCAACGCGTCCTTCTCATTGACTAACCCAAACAGGTCTTCGGCTGACTGCTGTATGTGGTCGATGTAGGTGAAGACCACGATATCACGTCCCATATCTTCCCATAACCGCGGGCCGTCGCCCTCAAGCCTACGGACGACTTCGTCTGGTAACCATGGCGGAGAAGTCGATATGGATATCCGTGGAGGCTCAACTGTAGGGTAGCCTGACGGAAGGCTGATCTGTAGGCGAAGTGGAGGCAGATATGAGAGACACTGTTCCTCGGAGTTGTTGGTTGGATTCAAGCCATTCAGGCCGTGGTTGTAGGCTATGGCCGGGCCATCTGGCGGGATGCCGTTCGTGGGTGGAGCGACACCATCCGCTGCGGCCGCAGGGAACGAGACGACGACGCCGTTTGCAGGGTTGACAGGGACTTCGAGGAAAATGGTATATGGGTCGTCATCGTCGACTCTCTGGATCTCGGGAAAGATGGCGGATAGCGAGGTCAGCTCGATGTCGCGCTGCTCTTCGAAGTCCTCCATATAGCCCGCGTTTGTTCACAGTTAGGAGATTGTAGGTACGAAAGGGATTGTGCGTCTGCTCAAGGAGGAGGCCTGGTGGCGCAATGCTATAAAACAGTCTTCATCGGGTCGTGACACCGTTGAGGAGTGGCGGACATCTAAAATGTTTATAGACCTGGCAAGGCAATGAGGGTGAAGACGTGAGCTTCGCTAACAAGGGAAATCTGAACCTTTTTGAGTTTCCGAACAATTGGACTTAGTGTAATGCATTTGTCAGGTAGAACATCAAAGCTTGCATATGCGTCTCGATGGCGATCGAAGCCTCAAGGTGAAGCTAGTTCAAGCCGAGGACATGAACGCCACCACAAATGTACCACACAGGCCACAGTACCACCGTACGTGTAATGACTCCTTCGCCGCAGTGGGGGCCAGCGCCAGTTCGTCTGACAATTCTGGCCCTTCTGGCTCCGGTTATTTGCTACGGCAGAGACCCTTGTATGGTGGGATTAACGGCTGCAGCCGATTCGCCGAAACTTGGCTTTGTCTCGATAAACTGCGTCAGTTACTCCAAAACCTGCAACTTCCGAGACCTCACAATGACAACAACACGCCGACTTCACTCCCTGGCCATGCGATCCCAGTGAATCTGGGCTATACGATCGCTGCGCGATATCTACCGGAAAAAACCACTCTTCGGCTGCTCCAATTGTGGGCTCATAGTCTGCCTCGACGAGCATGTTCTCGTGACACCTCTCCCTCGGCAAACAGACATAACAAAATCGCACAGTCATGGCAGACGACATCGCTCCTTTGGCATCCCTTTCTCTCACCCACGTCTACTATGTATGCCGTTCCCTTCCATCAATCATCCACTTCTTGACAATCACTGACCCGCTTCCCATGACAGGACCCCTCCGACCCAGTATCCTACCTCTGCGCCTTCCTCGCCCTCGTGCCCCAAGCACTATGCGTCGTCTACGCCACCCTGATGTGGTCGACGCGCGAGGCCGAGGTCATCCTCATGTTTGCCGGTCAGATGGGCTGCGAAGCCTTTAACTTTGCACTCAAGCGTCTCATCAAGGAGGAGCGGCCGCCCACACTGGGCGTCGGCAAGGGCTACGGCATGCCTAGCAGCCACGCGCAGTTTGCCGTCTTTTGGGCAGTAGCCCTGGGACTGTTCCTCATCGTGAGGCATAAACCGAGGAGTACGGGTCAACCGGGGAGCAATGTGCGGTCCGGACCCGGGACCGGAGCCGGCGCGAATGTGGGCAAGCCGGGAGAGTCTACCGCCGGACGGACGACGCGGTTCAGGGGCGGTGGGCTGGGGCAGATCCAGTTGCAGGATGTCGAGGCGTACGCGCATCAGCCGTGGTCATTGGTAGAGCGAGTTGCGGTCAGTGTGGTGGCGCTGGCGCTCGCATCCATGGTAGCGTGGAGTCGTATCTATCTGGGATACCACACGCCCACACAGGTGCTTGTCGGGTGTTTTGCAGGATTTGTATGTGCGCTGGCTTGGTTTGCCGCGACGTACATCTTACGCCAGACTGGATTGTTGGCTCAGGCACTGGCGTTGCCTGTGGCAAGGTGGTTCAGGATACGAGATCTGGTGATCGAGGAGGATATGTGTCAGGCCGGATGGGAGAAATGGGAGGAGAAGAGACTCGCTGCTGAGCGGTCGAAGAAGAACTAGAACAACGCAAAAATGCAGCAAGTCAAAGCACCTTGTAAGCATGATAAGCAGATATGCTTACCCGCTCCCGTCACATATTGGTCAGCGATGGAGATACGAGACTGCCGCGCATCTGCGGAGCCAACAACGGTGAGCAGCCATTAATTGTGGTAGAATTGCCTAGCAAGAACTATACTATCATATTTAGTGCTTGCTGTCTCTGGCTCCTCCGGGGCCCCAAATCATGCTAGCTACTGGGCCTAGCTTACAAGTGCCGTGTCTACCATACCTAGTAAGTCGTTACTCTCGACGTGGCTACTGCTGATCACTCCGAGTCAACATCTTCCATGGTCCTTCATGGTGTTAGGGACATGAAAAGCGCTACACCGGGTGTCATGTTCATCAAATAGGTCTGAGGCGGTCAATAAATCTCATAAAATAATAGAATTCCTAGCCGAGCTGAAGTATCCTCAAGCTAAGCAGAGGTATATGTCCTAGTCCAATGATTTCATCCTTCCATAGCTACGAAGAGCTTAGTGGCCCGAGGTATCTTCTCTGAAGCGGAACTAGAATCATCCAGATCTGCAGGGACAGATAAATAATGAAGTAGACACCCAGTCATCCCAGAGGCAAGCCATGAAGGTGTTGCACAATGAGGTCTTCCTCCGCCTACAGTCTCTCCCTGTGTGGACGCCGTGTCCATGTATGCAATATAAAAAGACCAAACACAAAAAGTAGACAGAATCGGAAGGAAGAAGAAGTAAAGTAAAGGAATGTGAATGGAAGCGGCCATGTGTATGCCTGTCAACGCCACGCAGCTCCCAATGGTAAAGTGAAAGTCAACTCCGGCTTTTAGTACAGCTAGCGCCAGCAGGGACGTCCGCCTTGCCGTGATCTATAGGTCCCACACAACGCCCAAAATGCAGTTGTATGGGCGCACAGTTACATATCTCCCGTAGTCGCGTGTAGATCAGATAGTTCAGATCCAATCACCTTTACCAGTTGCTGATTGCGCTGGAACATCGCCCGTGCCCCGACGTGGAGGTGCTTTGCCAGGCGGACTCTTGGGACTTCCGTTGTTGAATCTTGTTTGAGGTAGTATGAAGCCAACTCCCTTGGGACTTGGGAGTTTTGTCTTGGTCGGACTAGAATTGTAGACGGTTGGGCTGAGGGTCTCTTCTTCGTACTGGGACTCATCATCATCGCTCTCGACTTTGAGAGCCGCTTCTCCTGGCCTAGGGACTGGTGGTAATGTCTTCATCCTGGCGTCCTTGACGGGATTTCGCTTCGGACTGCTATCCAGAAGGGGTGCCGCAGCCTCGGATCCAACAACCTCTGCTTTCTCAGAGGTGTTGAGTGGACCTGGTCGGTTACTGTCCAATTTAGCTCTTTCTTTAGGACAGTCCAGGCTGAGGACGTCGGAGTCTGGGGTCGCTGTACGAATAGGTATGGCAGGCGGCATGGGCATATCATCAACCGAAGAAAGACGAAGGCCAATCTGCACCGTTGCAGAAGATATCATCGATGAATCCCGCCTGTGCCGGCCCATAGCAAGGTTTCGGATTGATGGTGGAGGCTTTAGGGCGTCGAGTACTGCTTGAGCATCCCTAGCCCTGGGGTTGTTGTTGGGTGAGTATGTCGTCGAGGGTAAGAGTGTTACCGACGACTTCGCGCTGGGACTGTTGCCGGGAAATAGGGAGTATGATCGTTTTCGCATATGCCCAATGCCACTAGTAGATGGCATCTGTGCCGGTAGGGGCGTTTGTGGCATCTTTACGGAAGGATAGACGGCATTCGACCTCAAGGGATTTGGTTGCCGGCCGTCGTATCCCGACGACGCAGCCAAGCTCCGCGGAGCATCCAGCACCGCCTCCTCCTCTTTCTCATTGCTGATCAGACTGGCGTCGCTGTCCATCCTACGCAAGCTCCTGGATCCACCCACTGGCTGCATCATGTGGTCGTTAAAATCCGGATCGCCCGAGTCAGCACGGCGAATTGTGTGCTTTATCCTCTGTCTCTCATACTCGCCGGCCTTGTTCTTCGGTCCAATAGTCGAGAGCGTGTTGGACTTCAGGAATAAGTAAAGACCTCCGGTCATCAGACCAGACACACAAGCTGCAACTGAACCAACCATGGATAGAGTTAGAGTCTGCATACCATTGCTCGGATCAGACTGATCGCTGAATGCGAGCATGAAGAAGAAAGGGATCATGAAGGTCTGGGATTCTATCAGTAACGACACCTCCACATGTACCGTAGGGACCACTTACATTGGAGATAAGCGCTAAAGCCATGTAATATACCATCCTCGACGCGCAAACCCTCTCGGTAACTTCAATCTTGATGCTTCTGTATAATTTGACAGCGACGGTGATGACGCAGACCAGGATGATTGATGCGACCGCCACTAGTACTGCGAAGCAGCCCACGGAATACTTGGCGACGAACCAGAAGAGCGAACCAAAGCAGAAATCGTTCGTTCTTATGAAGTCGGCCACAAGAAAATTGGCCAATGTGAGTAGACCGATGGTGGTCAGGCATATCGTGACAGTCCATTTTCCCCGTGGCGCAAACGGCTTCTTCGCCAGCCCTCGGAGCGCCAATTCTACAGCGAATACGAGCTGGGTGTAGGGAACAATAAATAACGCTGTGAATATTAGCATCAATTCGATACGACAGGCCAAGTCTCTTTGAACTCACCAGGTAGCATCAACTGAGAGACCAGGGTGCATCCAAAGATAACAATGTTCTTCAGGCCTGTTGATTGCGCAACGGCAAATGTGGTGCTCTGGATTGTTATGGCGAAGGAAAGGACAAGAGGATAGACCTCCCCTGAGGGTACGAAAGAGAAGCCAGTTTGACTATAAACCCGGTCAGTTTACTTGTCACATTCGAAAATCATCGTCCTTCAGAGCATACCTGAACTTGAAATGTCGATTGTTTCTTTTGGCCCTGGTGTAACTTTCGTATAGGATACCCATGGCCGTTGCAAAAGCCGCTATCGTGTTGAAAGTGCATAATATAATCGTCGACATTCGTATCGACCTGGCCGCCGCGATCTTGAATTGGTTCAGCAACATATTGTTCGTCCCGTTCGTCTGGAACCCGTTCCCACTGCCATTCTCTCCCGACATGGCCATACTATCAGCTCGCGGAACCACCCAACCCGCGCCATCCAGAGTAATAAATGGCGACATTATGATTTCGTTGATGGACTTAGGTAGGCGATTGGCGATGGCCGTAGCAATGCCCCCAAGTCCTTGGTCGTTAAGTCATCTAAAGCACGTCTGGATCTCGCGATGTGTCCGTCGATGATGGATGAAGAAGCGGAAGAGGGACGAATGTGTGGGAGTAGGAAGAAAGAAGAGCATGTACACTGACGGCAGATGAAAAGACGCAAGTTGAACTGGGATACCCGTCAAGGGTAGGCACACCTCGATCTCAACCACGGACCAGACGAAACACGCCCTCAGTCCGTACCAAAGAGATAGGAACGAGGTCGAGGCCCCGAATAGAAACGAGAAAGGGAAGGTTTGGATGCCCCACGCATTCCAGAAGTCCAGTAGTGACAGGGCAAGCATGAATGAGAAATAGGAAGCACACTTGAGATCCCGGTCGTCAGTGGACAGTCGTTGGGATGGACAGCCCCCACCCGGGCACGACTGAGCCGGCCAGGGGTCCCATGAGTGTGTTCACCATTCAGCTCGAGAACACTTTGCGCAAAGCACTCGAACGAAAAAGGGATCCCATAAGCAACAGCTATTAAGCGGAGAGCCGGACCAGGGTGTTGAGACCAAGATGAGGTAGGGTTGGCTAGCTTATTGGACAAACGACCTACAGCATCACAGACGATGATCCACTTGGATGATGCCTCAAAGAAGGGGAGCGTGCCGTGTGTGTCGAGACCAGCCGCGAATGGGATGGAAATCAAAACGCGGCCAGAGCGATGGAAGTAGAATTGCGCGCTCCGCTGTCGAGTTCGACGGCTTGGGGTGGTCAACTAGTGCCATGGACGGCAGGGGAACGACAGAGCCCTCCATATCGCCGCCAGGCGGAAAGGCATTGAGCCGGCATGAGAATCAAACAAGCAAGGGAAGCAAAGAATTGCAAAGCGTTGATGCATCGCAACCGAGGGGCAATGGTGGGGATTTGAAGCAATGCTGTAACAACCCCAGGTTTCGCCAAGACATCGTAAGCTTCTGAACCCTTGCCGAGTTTGAGCCCCATGGTTACGCTAGTCCTAACATGAGTTAGTGCGCGGGTAGCACCTGCATGCCAGAACGATAAGGTTTTGGGAAGTCTAAAGCTTCCGTTCACTCCAGACAATGGATTACTTGTACATCTGTTGGAGAATCAGAACATCGACAACTTGCTATTACGTCTCCCACTTCAATGAAACCCGTTACTCTATGTTCATTTTTGCAATAGCTAAGTTGTGGTGTATTTCCACCTAATCTTTCTAAGCATGCCTTCATAAGCATCAGGTGTTCGATCGGGCAATCGTCGTAGCAGAAACTCATCCATTGCCAGTGAACTACTGGAGCGGCTCCTTCGGCGAAGAGTAGAGGGAGCTGCCATGCTATACCCAGTGCTCAACGCACCCTGCATTTGGGCAAGGCCAAGCATTGCGGATAGTGACTCTACCCTACCACTTGCGTCCGGCCCTCTCTTGTTCCTGCGTCTCTCCTGCTCTTGTATCATAGCTTGTCTCATATGCCTGGCTTACAAGGATACCCCACTCTCATAGCGGCCTCGAGCTTTCGACCGCCCAGCCAATAGCCCTCACTGCGTCTGATTCTCTGTTCAGTCACGATCAGTTTGGTAGATCTCGTAGATGGGGCTTGCCAAGGGATGAGCAAGCATTCAGGCCGGTTGGCACGATCAGACTGCCGCGGACGTCTCTCGGCGTTGGTGCGTCCATTCCGGTCTTCAAAGGACGAGGCTCCTCGAGCACAAGACGCGGAAAGTTTTCGCATGAAATGCCCTTCGCTACCATCAGGACGTGGCGGAGAGTTTGACTTCAATGGCAATATCCCGAGTCAACTCTTTTTCCTGAAGGGCTTCAACTCTGACCATGGTAATCATCTTTTAGATCCAAAGCCAAGTTCCTAGTGACAATCTTTGAATTTGTTATCGGTTAATGACGCTCTGGGTTGCGCCAGTCAGGGCAGAGCTGCTGCCCTTGTAATGACCCTTGGTTGACGCGACAGCGTACTCATTGCGTCCAGAAGATAGGCTCATCTGTCACCAATCATGACGGGCCTTAGCTCTGGAAACTCGTCTTTCCGGCCACAGGATGACCACCGCAATCAGGTTACACCATTCTCCCTCCATGCTTTGACATGGTATCCCATGGCAAGTTATGCAGTATGTTGTCATTTCTCAGCAACATCTTTCACAAACTGGAAGTTGTCGAGCGCAAAGTGGCGCCAGGCACGTGAAATGTGAGTGAGACAAGCAGATAGTGCGGTGGACTACTGCCCCCAGTCCATTCTTGTAACTTTTGCGGCACCCATCGACACTGTTCAGTACAATATGCGGCCTGCGTTCAGAACTAGGAGCAGAAAGGCCTTGTGTGCTCGGAATGACGGACGGCCTGCGAAAAAGGATGGATGCCTGCTAGCTCAGAGGTCTGCTGTGTCTCACTCCTGCACCTGAGAGAACGAGACATTGTGCTATGAAGTGATAAGAGAGGGGGGATGGGCAGAACCGACTGTTTGAAGCTTGCATGTCCGCAGCCATTACCCCAGGACTCCGTGGTCTTGTGCGGGTGAATATCAACTGATCCCTTGAAGAGACAGCGTTAATCCCTACTTCGCCATTGAGCTGGCACAGTGGGAACATGGACGCCTCGCACTTAGAATGTCGAGTATCATGGCAGCTCTGATCTTCCATTCACTGTAAGCAGCCCAGATGTAAACTCCATTTGCGATATATTAATCCACTCTTCTCTACTCTGCTCGTTCAAGGAGACCACTTCCAGCAAATTGGCAATTACCATATCCCGACAGGGTGGAGGACACGGGTGCAACTCGCTGGCGTAGCGCACTTTGACCTCATACCATGGCGAACTAGGAAACTCTCATCTGATCTTCTTCATCCCTGTGCTCGCGGCTCTGACCTTGAAGGCATTCAGGATATCGGCGGATGCAACATAAATGGCATAAAGCGGAAACCACACCCATAATGTGTTGAAGAATATCAAATATACCCATTTATACATGAAGTTGCTCGCGTCGAGGTTGATGTTACCGACTAGCCACTCTGGGCAAAAGGTGATGAAACCTAACCAACGTCAGCAGACATTCCCAGGCTTGGAGAGACGGAGAGGGCCCCCGACTACATACCTCCATATAGCTCCGAGGTTGCGAGGATAATCATGATGATATTGTACCGCAGGTTTTTCTTCGCAATATCGTAGCATACCCAGACCGCCATTGGGCCGACGACAAGAACGGTCAGGAGCTCGAGGCTTACGACGGCCTAGATCACAAAGAGCTCATGTCAGCATCGCGGCCCGCCCAGATTCCAGCAAGGCTTCGAATGGTGAACCCATTGAACCTACCAAATCGACACCAGCCCACCGCCTATCTGCCTTCGCATACACCATCCACATCTGCGCGAAGGGATTCTGCCCGCCAGCTTGTGAGCCATGGACGCGATCGGTATATCCGAGGTAGTTGTGCGGGTCGGGGTAGAAGATAGGTAAGCTCCTGGCCTCGGCTACCGGGATTGACGAGAAGAAGCAGTGGTAGAGGAAGCTGCCCTCGACAATGAAGTGTATCAGAGCGTCAAATGCGTGCCAAATAAAGAGCACGCGAAGGCCAGACGGTGTCGCGGGAGAGAGGACCCTGCGAGACAGGCCGAGGGCAGCGAAGAGGATGGCGAGCACTGCCCCGAGAGAGATGAGGGTCGTCTCGTCAAAGAGATCGGGCGGGAGCGAGGACGCCATGATATACAATGATAAGTACGACTTTCCGCAACGTAATGTTGAGATTCAGACGGACCGTCAGATACCTTTATGCGACAGCTGTCTGGAGCAGATGGGCAAGGTGGTTAAATTACTATGGAGTAGCCGGCACAATCTGTCAGCAGGGATTTGCGGAGAAATGCCCGTGCCATGCCGACCGCTTACTATCGGGAATATGGAAAGCCTGGCGAACGTAAGATGCAGCGAAAATTCAACAACATATCACAAAATCATTATCTGGGCAGAGAAACGTGTCGTTTGGCAAAAGCCAATGTATTGACTATGTAAAGGTCTTCATCATCATAGGGGTATGTGTGCGATCCATCCACCAGTCAAGGCACTGCAACGTGCGATCATGTCATAACGCCGTCCCAAAAACCCTTTGTATCCCTGCTTTGCTGATCATTGATTGTGATCGTACATGGATGCAACTGCTTTAGTGGGTAGCAGCCTGCTTGTTGCCCTCAGCAGAGATATCGTGCTTCTTCTCGTCCTTCTTGTCACCGAGAGCGTCGACGCCGGCAGACACGCGCGAGCTGACGGGGGCGTTGCTGTCCTTGGCAACAGACTTGTTGGCCTCCTTGGAAGCACCAGCGGTGGCGCCTAGTGAGACGATGTTATTTTTGAGCCCCAAGAAAAGCTGGCAGAGAGGAAGCAGACATACCCTGAACCTTGTCAGAGACGTAGTTGGCGGTGTTCTTGATGGTATCCATTTTGATGGTTGGGTTGGGTTGGTTTGGTTTGAAGTTTGAAAAGTTGATTGGCTTTTAGTTGCTTTGGTGGAAAGTTGTAGATGGTTGTGTGATGGAGAAGAGAAGAAGGACTGAAGTGGGAGATGGGAAGGTTTATATATACGAGGAGAGCAGAGTGAATTGCACCCGGAGACTGAGTGAGGACCGTCAAGCTACGAGGCAGCTACGTCATGGAGCAACCTCTCCAGTACAACGATTGGCTGTAAGGAAGGTGCCGTGGAGGGCTGCTGAATGCGTCACTGGTAGGTAGCCTCTTTCAAAGCAGTTCAACGTTCGTTCGAACTACAAACACCCGCAAGGACCTGGGTGACGTCACACGGCGGAGTGCTTGAACGGGCGGGGAGCCCCACGGACATTACTGCGGCTCAACACGTGAAGCCTTGAACGACACTAATGGTAGGCACCGCTCCAAGGCTTGAGCCGCCGGTAGGAAGGTACCTAATTTGGGTGGGCAAGCTGGCTTGCCTTCTGAAACTGTGAAACGCTGCGAATTGTGAGGGGCGGCATGTTGTACGGACTTGCGCGGTTAGATGTTTACTTCCGTGTTTCTCTACCTCAAAACGATTCAGGGACAGAGATTGATTATTACATTGACTGTGAGCCCATCATCTAGAGCACGAGAACTAGCAGTGTCCTGTGGCTTACTTTATCTCGCATAACTCAAACTGTACAGGTGCAAATAGCTTGAAAACAAACGGCAACTGCGGAAGAGACTGGGCTTTCTCAAATGGAACATCGAGATCTGAAGCTTTCGCATCCGCCTCAAACGGAAAGCGCCCCCGAGAACGCCATTCGGCCCCAGATTTCCCTGCAGAAGCGGAGCTTCGAAAAAACGGTTAGGTCCGAACTCCTATTGGCTGATGCATGAAGTTCGTTGCACTGACGTCACCATAATTCAGGGTATTGTGGGTCGAGGTCCAGACTTTCCAATACCGCACACGTGCCACAGCCAAAATGACATCGAAGAGCCACACCTACCATGGATATGGTGGCCCACCACATGGCATTTCAAGGAAGCGGCCTTGAGCCGTAGCAGATTTGCTGGAGTCAGATGATGGAAATGGTGGATTCTAAAGGACGCAGAAAGATGTCATACGTGGCGGTGCTTGTTTGGAATTGAAGGGCATACTTCCCCTGAATGACCGTCAAAATTACCCTGCCCTTGTTCACCTACGATGAGAGGCATTTGAATGCCATATGAGCATCGTATCCACTGCATGAGTAAAATGGCCCGAGGTGCAGGTGCCGTGCATGGCAGGAGATCACAGGTTGCGGCAAGCGCGTTGGCCCCAACGCTTAGTCTGCCTTCTCTCTACCATATTTGTACGTATGACTTCGGCAGTTCCCAGTTGGCGCTTGTTGCGTTCGCAGAGCGGACTAACCTAAGGCAAGGGAGGAGGTGCCTGAGGTACTACATATCGCTGCCTGCTTCTCGTACACTACGAGGTTACCTTAGACACTGTCGAGCTTCCAGCTTCAAACATGACAAGTGGTCACCCTGATGAATGCATTGTGGTCGCTGGCGGGTTTGCCTCGGCAAACCCGTGCTTTCTTTCTTATCGTGCTGGGTACCATGGATGCCTGTGGAACACCAGTCGTATAGCACACCTGCAAGGTCTTGCCTGGATACGTGCCACTAGCTTCAAGAGGTGGCATACGCCAGCGGGCTTCGGACGACTGATATATGCCGTCTCCATAAGTCGGCATTACTTGCAGCTGGGATTGGCTGTGCAGCATCGCGAACGGATCAAAGGGACATCAATTATGATTCGTCACAACCACCTGTCAACGTGAAGTCTGGTAGTGACCGTGTGTTCCTTCTGCGTCTTCCGTTGTCTTCCCCTCTAATCCAGCCTCCTCCTGCGAGGATGTGACTTCTTTTCGCTAAGGAGTGGTTCCGCCGAGAAATTCTTCCGCGTCGAAACACTTTCCTTGGCTTCCGGCACAACTCAGAAGGAATAAGAGAGATGGAAATGTATGAAGTTGGTCATACACACCAAGGGCTTCGTAGAGGTAGGCTATCTAGCAAGTCATTGACTTACCGCCTTGCCTCTCTCTCGTCGTGGAATGTCCACCTTTATGACATCCCTGAAATGCCAACACTGCACCGTTCATGAGTCAGTTTTTTTTCCAAAACACAATAGTAGGACCGGTTCTGTGACAGCCAGCGCGTGGCCTCTTACACCTTGTGCTGGCGTGACCTGTCTCAACCCACCCCTTGATGGCACTCTGTCTCGCACCTATCAGAATATTGGAGGTGATCTTTTCACGAGCCCTATCGGTAGAAATGTGTTTCGTACGCGTGTCTTTTGCTGACTGATAACCGCCAGTCCGCTTTCCTGCTGGAGCTCCAGGCGACTAAGGCTCGCGTGTATATCGGCGTAGGAATTAGCCCCAGTACCGCAGGGCTGTTCGCCAAAGTGTTTAACCACGGTCCACGGGTATTGCTTTGTTGCTGGGCAGTATGCTATTCTCACGGTCGGCTGAGCACCCTGATCACGCATAGGAAACTGAAGGGAAGTTGGTGAACTGTGCATTTCAGGACATGGTAGGCGCCCTTTGGAGGATCAACGAGAGTTATAGCCAAACAACGCAAAGCTCAAGGGCTGGATGACCATTAAGAGGCGCAACGAGACGGGCGCTGGGTCTTAAAAGTTGTTGATGGGGTAACCCAAGCACTCGCCCCCTTGTTGAGTTTAGTGACAACCTTATTCCTGCCTTCCGCTTTCGGATGCCCGGCGTATCATGATTGGCTGACGATGCCTCTACCTGGATCTTCACCATGCGGTACCCTAACCCTAGCGGTGATATTATCTCGCCCTTCTTGATTGTCTTGTTGTTTAACTACAAGAGAGTTGAGGATACCGTCAAGATCCCTGTCCAAAAAGCTCACCAGTATCTCAGCTACTTGAAGTGTTGGCGAAATACTCACTTCTTCCTTAACCACATATTCGGCGGTTTGCCTTGCCGTTCCCGAAGCTTTCGGCCATGGAGATTCCAGTAGAACCCTCACGTCCATGATCAAGGGTTGGGCAAGATGGAGGGACTCATTAGGATACTTTTTCCCTTCCCTGAGCTATGTTTGGGTAATATCCTTCTGATTCTTGACCGATAGGTAGGGTAATACCTTGTGATTTTGCAGTAGGTGTTCGAGCTCAGGCTCAAGGGTCAGGGCACAGTGTAGTTGGTCAGACGGCACATACCTTGTCACTTTTTGCATGTCATTGAACTGGGTCTTGCTTGTGGATTAGGCGAAATTTTTGAAGGGGGCCAGGTCGATGTGCACTCCATAGCTGGGACTTGCTAAGAGATTCCTTGCCGAGGTGGGCTCCAGCATGACATTATACCACGAGGCAGATTAACGTCTTGCCTCGTCCAAGGTGAGATATAGCAATCCTCCCGGCAGGGGAAGCCTTGCACTTGAGACGTTTGATTCCTGACGTCGGCGCTAACAATACGCAGTTCATCCAGACTACCTTATGTTCAGTTCGGAAAGAGACTCCACGACCAGGAAAGCTTGCTATCCAGGAAACATACTTCTCTGTCTTTCCCTGTAGCACATTGTGCATAGAAGCTCACCGTGCAGAAAGGAAATGAGCTCAAAGTCAGCATAATCGCAACGAATACCTATCTTTTCTAGCGCTCGGGAGCACACGAGCCAACCTGCAAGACATGATGACAAGGTATTTCTTCCCATGCACCATCCTTCATACCGCAACCTGCATCATCTCTCGAAACCGGCATTGTCAAACCCGAGGCTTCAACACACCTAGCAATACTTTATGTCTCCATAGGCCGCACTTGCGCCTATCATTACTTTACCGTAGTCACCGGCTTGTCCCTCAGGAGAAGCGACCTTCAAAAATATTTCTTCCGCCGAGGAAAGGGAGTCTAGCGTAACAAAGTTGGCTTGCTCATAGTAGCTGCAAATCGATTGTGATCGGGCGATGCTTGGTGCGACTGTGGTAGATGTGGCCGCCGAATCGGAACAAGACCATGTCCTGCAAAGGAAGAAGAAGATTACTATCCCCATGGGCCCCAACATGGATTGTAACTTTTCACCGCCATCAGGGCTCAAGACGGAGGTAAGAAAGACCCTTTTCAACCAGGTCGAGAGACTCAGCTCGAGGACTATCAAGTGATCCATGTTTCCGGAACGACCAAAGTCGGCGATGGGGGTAGTGTAGTGGAGTTGCCATCATAAGATGGCTTTGTACAGACCGGCCTGACACACTTACCAATACGCACCATTGGTATTCCGACGAACTCCCACTTCATGCCTGCCAAACTGCTGGGCAACAGTGGGACATCAAGCACAACAGCTACTGCCGTTCCCAGGGCGGTGCGACGACATCTTGGCGGTCGGCAACGTCCAAAGCACGGCGGAAGATCAGATCACCCCATAATCAAGAGTTTGCACTTATTTCTCACAGAAGATGACTCCAATAATACAAGTCGAATCCAAGTTTGGCCGGAAGCTCAGGAGCAAGGAAGTGACAGGCCACTTCGGTAGCACCAGGATTCCCATCTCGATGATATGGCGAGTGGGGGCTCGTCACCATGTCACAACCGTCACTCTGACAGTATTTCTGACCAGCGAGCGTTCATAGGTTGAGGTAGTTGCCCTGCGTGTTCCGACCTATCACGTTCGATATGGTGAAGCTGCTGCGCGACTAGATCCGAACAAAGGGTGCTTGGAAGAATAGACTAGGTTAACTCGTCACATCACGTATCAGTAGCTACCTTAGATATGTGATATTTCGAGGTTATTACTGGGTTCTGAAACCGAGGGGGTGCCTTACTGGTGAAGATACCTTTTTATGCTGCGGGCTCGCCTATCCATTGTCACCATCCGCAATACGTTGTTCGGGCTAAGAATCGGTAAGATGCCTTATGTGCCTGATGCCGCTTAGACCTCCGGGAAACGTAGGGATAAAGAGACGCAACGGAGAGCACTGTTAAAAAGAATTCAAATCCTTGACTAAATGCTGGACTAGACAAAAAGTATCTCCCGATGAGGGAATCGAACCCTCGGCTCCGGAAGTTCTTTCCACAGCTGGCATCTGCTTGAGAATCCGAAATGTTGACCACTACACCAATCGGGAGTTTGGACTCGGTTGCTTGTTGGGAAGTTGGGATTCCTCAATGTTAACTGTAGGTGGGTGGATATGGAGATATGGAAGGGAAGATGGAGTGTGAGCTGGAGCGCGTTCGTTCTTGCCTTGGCTGAAAGAGACCTAAACATGACCGGACATCTACAGCACGTTGCCAGCCGTGCCAGCCTTGAGTCAGGGTTACACACAAGTCTATTATTCAGAAGAACGCTTTTAAAACAAAAGTGTAGGTATGCTGAACGTTGCTTCGTGGCTCACCGGAAGGGGGGGGGTCGTCATCATAAGGATGCTCTTGAGAAAGACTTCCGCCTGGTGGCTGATGTTTCGAATGACGGAAGGCGTAACTTTTCTGGCAGTGCAGCAAGCCCAGCTCGTGAAAACAAGAGCAGATTGCGGTAGCTTTTCAATGCTCCTGGCCTGCGTGCCAGCGAACAGCAGCCCATAGTAACACGCGAAAAGTCGACAGAGCGCTTCATTACCGAGTGAGCTGAAATGCCACTCAAGCCACTTGCGAAACCATACAATCTCTCCTGCTGCCCTGAGAGACAAGGCGCCGACAGCGTGCTATCTGGACAACTCCCGTCGAGCATTTGACATCTCAACGGCCACCTAATGGAGCAGCAGACCTCTCAGTCGTGTCCGGTTGATCGAGTATGTTCAAGGGCCAGATGATAGCTGGGCCAGGCATCTAGGCTGACAGCTTTAATGACAGGGAGGACAACTGACCGTGCTGGACATTTCGAGAATGATGACTTGACTCGATCCCAAGCGGCCATCGAAGAAGCTCATTGACATCGGACATAGCTGCGCCGACCGGTCCAGCCGCTCCGGCAGCCTGGCAATCCTATCTTGCTCTTGCATCCAGGTTAGCCCCACTCAACGATTCTAAAATTGGAGGTTAGCAGCTAGGATTCAGCTTGACAGTCAGTGCCACAAGTGTCACTAATGGCCCAAAGGAACCTGACCGAACCGCGAAACGTGGCTCATTGCAAAGCCCGAGAAGAATAGCAGACCAGCGGACGGATGTTGGTTGGCGCAGATCTCTATCTGTTTGTCAGAAGGATCGAAACATGACTCATGAGTGTCGGCCTGACCGCCTTGGATGTCGAAGCGCTGATTGAATAGCGGCGTACGTTGCTTGAAGCAAGTGTAATCCTTCCCCAAGCTCAGTAGACACATAAATTATCGGCACCTTAATCCAGCCACGAAGGAAACTAAAGCTAACTTGATACTTGAGGCTCTTTCGGTTGTATCGCCATGGCAACCAGAAAGTTGCTCGCCACAGAGCTATTTTGCCCCAACTCCCCAAAGTCAAATCGACGGTTCGGCCTGGACGGGCGCACAGACGATCTAGGTTGAGTAAGTAGAAAGTGAATATTATCTCCCAGTCGCCATGCTTACACCGCGTCCACCTGGCAGGACCACGAGCTGGTACGAGTGGGATGACCTGTCCTGTTCGGTTGATGAATTGTTGATTCGGGTTGTCAGGAAGTCGTGCTCGGAAGCAGACAAATAGGGGTAGTGAATTTCGTTGGACGGAATTGTCTCCCGGCAGTTTCCAGACAGCTTCCTACTCGAATATCGATCATTTTATGACCATAATATTAGCAAAGCCCGAGCAAGAACCGACGATAGAGGCGGATTTCACGAAAGGCCACGACCTGAATCCTTCGTCGCAACGCTCCGCAAGGGACCGTCCGCAATGAAAGAGATCTCCTGCGAGACGAGTGGGAAACCATCTATTGAGATATAATCAAGATAACGGCCCATCACCCCCACAACTAAACTGTAGTCCGGCGTATAGAGCCTTCGGTTGGAGGTGTAGCATCAGAGCCGTTCAAGTTATTATCGACTTGGTTACCTACGTTAAGAGCTACCTCCTTAGGTGCCACTCTTGACTGGTGTCATGACGGTTCATGATAAATTGACAGTCTTAGGGAGTGGGTCGCCGCAGATGACCTCGACCGAGTCCTCGATGCATGTACTTAATAAGGCACAGATCGAAGGTTGCGGATCAGCCAAATCCCACCAAGATCCTTTTCAAGCAGGAGGATATTTCAAGAAACAGCAGGTTATCAAAGACTTTTGGGCCGCCGTCGAGAAGAAGGCGGATGAGAACCGCAAATGTCAGCTCAGTTCACAGGCCATTGCCGAGAAACTGCAAGAGCAGTCGAAGGCTCTTGTTGAGGAGCAGCGAAGCAAGCGGGCAGCTCACTTCCACATCAAGGGTCGCAAGAAGCTTGCTGAGCATATCAAGTCTCCAGGCAAGAAGCAGATGCAGGCGACTCCGGTCAAGGTCAAGATTGAGCCGGCCGAGGGGGACCCGGTTCCCAAGAGGCCTTGAAAAAGCACAAAGGCGGGTGCACTCTGATAAGTGTGTGGAGGACAGTCTTCGAAGTAGGCACACAAGGGGACGAGGGTTGGGCGTCCATAGGTGAGGTACCTTAGGAAATCAACGGCCATGCAAGAGAGGGACATAGCATCTTGCGAAATCTGGCTATGGGATAGAAAGGTAAGAGCGTTTCCTCCACGAGCAGCCGGATCTACAGTTGTCGGGACAGAGGCAAAACTCACAACGACGAATCCACCTATGTCTTTGTTCAAGGGGAAATCGTCGTTGCCTCCCAGAACTCATAACATTAAGACACCGCATCTGACTCGCAGGAGCCTTTACATCTGCCACAGGTCGGATCTGAACTAACTCGTCAGGAAGGTTACCTCTATCTGGCCACCACATCCACTGACTGACGATCAACTAACGTCGATGGTACAGAAGCTGGCCCCTCATCACCTTTCTCTCTCACACATCGTTTCAGCCCTCCTGCCTCAAAGAAGCTTCGGCCGATGACGCCTACGGAAGAGGTCATAGACATAGCGTCAACATCACAAATGTCGGCCACTTCGCCGGCTTCAGGCACCGGCACGAGAGTATTCAAGCCACCCTTCCAACTGACAACCATTCGCGACTACCGCTCATCATCTTTCTCTCTCACACATCGCATTAGCCCTCCTCCCTCAAAGGAGCCTCGGCCCTCGATAACGCCTGCGGAAGAGGACATAGACACAGCGTCGGACTCAGTATCCAAAACGTCGGCGGCTTCGCCAGCTTCAGGCACCGGCACGAGGATATTCAAGTCGCCTCTCCAACTGATAACCATTCGCGACTTACCACCAGCCGTCGTACCTCTCGCCTCCCAGAACATTCAAAGAGCCCGTCATTGGTGGTCACTGCCCCCGGTACCATATCCTCGGAAGACGTACCTTCGGCTGCGGGATTCTCTCCAGCTGTCAGGCTATTCATGGCCTAAGGCTCGGCCCGCTTCCAAGTCGTCACAGCTCCGGTGTATGGGTGTAGCCACGTGCAACCTCGTGGACTATGTTCACGGTCGTCAGCCTACCCACGCCAAGCCTAGTGACGAGCCTATGGGTGCGCGACGAGTCTGTATTGCGCGGTTATGGCTTGCAACGGGACGACGTTAACGGAGCATGCGAGGTGGAAGGGAGACTGGAACAGTCATGGCTGCACGGTCGTGGTTTGCAACCGGGACGATGTGTACGGACGGAGCATAGAAGGCGTAAGGGAAGCTAGAAACCAGGCCTGTGATTCTTTGCTGGCTGTGATGGATATCGAATTCGTGGGGCCTGCTCCGCTATGTAGAAAACATGGTGCAATGGAGGTGAACATATCGCAAATCGCATATATCTCCTCTCGGACGAATGCAGAATCCTTCGTCGCAACGCTCCGCAAGGGAAGGTTCGCAATGAAAGAAATCTCTTGCGAGAGTTATTGCCAAAAATTCCCTAGCAGACCGCAGTCCACTAGGAGTGGTCATAAAGTAGTTTTCAACTAGCAAAAACGCAATCTCGGACGTGTCCTCACTATAAAAAAAAGGTAAATTAGTAACTATAAATTTTTTTGAAATAGAAAAGTAGAGAAGGGATTAGAAGTAAAAACTTACCTGATATGCGTAAAGCCCGTGCACTTAGATTAGGGAGAAAAAGAGGGAAAAAGGAGAAAATCCGAAGTTAGCGAAGGGAGAAGCGCCCGGGTTTATAAACACCTAATAACTGGCCCGTGCGCGGCTGCTCCGCTGCATATTGACTCTGACCGCCTGCGAATCTGCCGCTGAGCGTGGTAGTATCTTCTATTGGCTCGTGCTCTCTCTGTGACTCTTCACCAACACGGCTAAAATTCGGGCTGAACTATACCTAATTCAAGAGCGTTTTCACGATGAAGTCAAAGTCCAAGAGGAACGTGTACCCACTTACCCGTATGAAGCAGGGGACTGGCTCGATTGCCTTATTGAAGCCTTTGAAAAAGCCGGGGTACTCGAGCTGAAGAAGGCGGCTACTCGGATCGGTTGACGGGACAGAGGGAGTCGAGCTTGCGCGTGGAGCGGAAGCATTGCCTCGAGATGCCGTGGAGGCGTAGAGTCCGGCTTCGACACCCGCCGACCACTCCCTGAGTGGTACGGCCATCTCCCTGAGATGTTTACCGGCCACTCCCTGAGGTGATTTAACCGGCCACTCCCTGAGCGGTACCGGACACCTCCCTGAGGTGTTTTAACCGGCCACTCCCTGAGTGGTACCGGACACCATCCTGATGCGAAGGATACTGCATGCGCATACTTGGCAGCCTTCTTAGCTTCCTTCTCAGCCTTCTTAAAGCTGCGTTAGCCTTGTAAACGGCCATACTCGCGGCGATACGGCGCGCGGCGGCCTCGCCCTCGGAGCTTGTCCATTTAGCAGCCATATACTCGGCCTTGGCGGCGCGCTCCTTAGCCTTTGCCTCGCCAAGCAAGCCTTCTCGGTGGCAGTCTTTGCTTCGATCGCCTTGGCCTTCTGGACCTCGGGCGAGAGCTTCGCCGCAGCCTCCTTGGCCAGGGCCTTCTTCTTCAAAGCGGGATACGTGCGTCTCAGCAAACACCAGCTGCTCGATGGCGTTGGCTGCTTTGTTTCGAACCTCCAGAGGTGTGTCTTTCAGTAACCTTATGCTTCCTAAGCCCGACCAGCATGACGACTGGGGAGCGGCGAAGGAGGTTATAGTTGAATGTGGTGAACAGCTGCTGCACCACTGGCCACTTGTCGCCACTTCGACTGCCAGTCGGGATCTTTTGCAACTTCTCGGAAGGGCAGCCAGTCCGACGTCATAACATGATCGTGATCGCCTATCTTATAGGCCTGATGTCTGAGACTAGGATTGGCGCTATCCTAAACACACCCAGATCGTTAGCCGGCCGCCCAGGACCGTCGTTGTCCATGAGGGAGAAGGTACTTGCAAAGACGTGGCCAAACCTCAGATTGGGTTTGCGCGTATTGGATGTTGCGTAGTGCCACATGCATGCGAAAGCAGCGCCCACCGCTCCGGACGGCATGCCCATCTCATCCATGTCAAGTCCAGACTGCTCGCCCAGAATGACGGGCTGCTCGGCCAAGACGTTGTGCCATAGCTTCTTCATCTCGGGGCAGTGCACGTACCAGTCTTCACGGTCCGCATCGTCGATGAAGTCCAGCACGCCCTCTCGCCGACTTTGGATGACCCGGCGGCCTTGGATTGCGTGCTGCCCTATGTGAGTAACGATTTCTGACTAAAGTGGCACGGGTAGTGACTGACTCCCTGGCAAATTTCTCGACATCTTCCCGCGTGCTCTTGGTCACATCGCTATGGTCAAGAAGCTCGCCCAGACTCATGTTCTCGCCCACGCTGTCGGCGCGCAGGCCCATCTTGTGAGCTGCCTCTTCTGCCAGCTTTCTCTGGTCATCTGTCAGCGGCAGAGGACCATGCGCGATGTCCCCATCAGCGTTCATGGCCGCCGGCTCTGTCTCATCGTCAGCAGTATCGGGTGCTCCGGACGTCGCCGGGCCAGCTACGGTCAGTTCGCCCTCCAACAGGGATATGACCTCGTCCGTCTTGCTATGGCCAGCAATCGGGACTCTCGAGGATGGAACACCAGTGGTGTACTCACCGAGACCTACGTCGTGCGTAACGCTCGCCTCCAACTTCAACATCTTCGCTAGGGGAGCTTCGACCAACTCTTCTTTACAACTCCTCGTAGCCATCAAAAATAACTGAAGCTAGACAAACGGTGTGATGGGGAAGCGGAGTGCCGACGGAGTTTGGTGGTGCAATGAAGTTTGTTTCAATGTTGCATTTACGACTTCACGGAAAATGGAGGACGGAAGATATCGAGACACGCCAGATCATTTCTTTTCTTCACTGGAGAGACGAAAAATGTGAACCCATGCCAGGGAAGGAGCGAGCTGGCAGAACATCCGGGTTGGCTGATGGATGAAGGGGAAGGCACGCCTCGAGGAGATACTTCCAGCGATAGCGCTCCCAAGGAAGGAGCGCGTCAGCCAGGACAAGTGCTTCCCCCTCTATCACCTCTGTTCTACTGTCCGAAAGAAAGCCAGACCATGATGAAGGTCAGGATGGGAAGACACTTGTCACAGTTGGGATGCTCCTGGAGCGTACAACGATGTTCTCGCGATGTCAACAGGCATAGAAACATTATAGGAGAGGCACGAAGAGAAGAGCCGCAAGAGAATGGGATATCGTGCGCATGGTCGTCACTTCCCAATCGGGAAGGAACATCCAAATCAAGCGTCTTCCTCGAGTTTTCTCCTAGAAGTATCTCCACACCAATCACGTACGTGCTTAGTACCTCCTCGCCTAAACCTTTCGCTTGAATTATATGCTCCGGGCAGGTAAGGGACGCGCTAGTACCTTCCTATCTTCGCATTGTGTAGGACCGCCGTCCTTCTCCTTCCTGACCTTTGAAGCCCTTGTGTACCTTGCCTCCCTACCTTAGCCCTGTGCATTTCTCCTTCTTACGTCCTCGACCCAAAGTCTCTTTCCGCGATACTTGGAAACCTTCAAGCGAACGCAGCTTGCGACCGCCAACCGCCAGCCTTCTCAAGAAACCAGCTCCCTTCCGTCCGATTCGACATCTTGTTCTTCCTAACTTGTGATATTATGGTAGTGTTCTCCGGCAAAATTCAAAACGTCAACGTATACAACGGCGGCTGCCGGGCCGGGGGGGCAAGGTCGGCGGCGGGGCGGGGCCGGGCGGGGTCATGTACTACAACGTATGCTATCCCAAGTCGATATTACTTACTCGATGATAAACTAATCCTTCTCTTAGTGCGGCGAGGTTGGCCACATCGCGCGCGACTGCAAGAAGCCGTACGCGTCAAAGGAGGTCCGGGTAGGTCAATGACACATACAGCAATGGGATGTCAGCTAACGGTACAACATAGCGCGTCCACAAGCATCAGTCCCGCGCTGCCGACAGCCTGGCGGCGGCGGCGATGACGATGACGATGACGACGAGATAGCCTATTCTGACGCTGAGTCGGCTTAATTCACTGTAGCCGGAGCAAAAAAAAAAAAAAAAAAAAAAAAAAAAAAAAAAACACCACAAACACCAAAACCCACCCCAAAAAACAAAAAAAAAAAACAAAACCAATAAACCACAAACCAA
>SMOB01000330.1:0-18109 GCA_007388105.1 Coniochaeta prunicola
ACAAATGGTATTGGGTAGAGGTACACAGAGGGAAACGCAGGGGCTTGTACGAGACCATAGCAAAGTGGGCGAATCGGATGTAATTAGCGGGCAATGGCCCTTTAGGCTTAGTGCCTCCGGGCGAAATATAATCCATCCATGACCATAATAGGAGTATGCAACGATTTGATACATGAGATCCGGATTGCTGATCCTATATCCTTTGAAGGGCCCCAGGTCCTCTAAATGTGTTCGATGGTGATACTTGTAGCTTGCGGTGGTAGTCTCGTTTGCATGGATAACAGCATAAGTAGTATTTTATTCTAACAGTGTACGCAATAGCTTTGCAATGCCTAGGACCTTTTCTTCTTCTAGACGCCGTCCGACAATCTGTAGGGTTACAGGAAGTCCCTTGTATACCAATGGATCGTACCTCTGGCGGATGGTACGATCAAGGTCAGACACCGGTGCAGGCAAGGGGTTGCCGCTTGCATCAGACATGCCATCAGGGCTGTCGGCCAAGTCAAGGGTCTCATCTACAAATGTGACTGGAACCGTGCAAGCAGTAAAGTCCAGGACGTTAACTGTCCCCGTGTAGCCTAGATATCGCACTCGCTGATAGTCGCCATGCTTGGGACACACTGACGGGTTGACTGGCGTAAGGTAGACATCAATCGGTGGCTGGTTCTCCGTTGCTGTGGCCTTCCATTGATGTAGTACACCGGCTTGGAAGTCTAGCCTTTTCATGGCATGATCCCAGGTGTCGAGGACGGTGTCGGAGACCTGTGACGAGCGGAAGGAAAGATTAAGATCTGGCTCGCCTGAGCGGGCTATTGTTCGATCGTGATCTGCTCTACCATCGCACGTCATTGCTTTTGTCTAGAATAGTTGTTAGCTCCGCAAGACTGTTGGAGCGAAGCGCAACGTCACATACCAAGATTGCTAACGCTTTGGTCTGGTCCAACCTCCAAGGGATCAACTCATGCCCAGCGGCACGCAGTTTCTGTTGAACTGTCTTTATTGCCCTTCGGATGGGTGGTTGAGGGAGCACACAGCCATCCCACTCCTGAACTCCGATGCGTAGCTTTCGTCCGCTGAAGACGTTCTCTAACACTTCGGTCCTCCACGGAATTGGGTGACATTTCGGATCATCCAGCCACGGTTCAGATTCGACGACGGTTCGCACAAAAAGCTTTAGTGAGTTCGGAGAGTGTGACATTGGTCCAACAACCGATTCGACAATCTCGTTACCTTCCATGCTGTTCAGCATGCGATGGTAAGGAATGCGCCCTGACGACGGCCGGAGACCCCAGAGCCCTTGATACGCTGATGGGCTTGCTCATGTTAGATATCGATCTGCCACGCACATGGTTCCTGCGATTTACCTGCGAATGGAACCTCCCAGGTCCGTCCCAACTCCCAATGGGCTTCCATGAAATCCAACCAAGGCTCCTTCTCCACCACTCGAACCGCCGCAAGAAAAAGCACGATTGAATGGATTGCTTGTCCGCCCAATGACACTAGGTGATCTTTGTTAGGACTTGTTAGGCCAGGAGAAGGGGCATGGCCAAGTACACACTTGTTGATCGTTTCCCCCCACATGCATCCGAAACTGAGATTGGTCTTGACAAAGATCACCGCCCCAGCTCGCTGAAGTATCTGGACCAGGGTACAGTCGTCTTCATCGAGGACCCCGATACCTGCAACAAACCCACAGGTTGTTTCCGTACCAATGATGCGGCACTGGTCTTTCACGGAAATCGGTACTCCATGTAAGGGGCCCAAAGTTTTACCAGTCTTCTGATACAAATCATCCAGTCTCTCTGCTTCCTTCCTGGCATCCTGGTACCGAAACTCGAGGCAGCAGTTCAGCAATTTGTGCGCAATAGCAGCTCGATGTGTAAAAGCATCCAAGACCTGAACGGCAGATAATGTTCCTTTGGAGATAGATCTCACGATGTCCACGGCGTCAAGCGAAGTGATTGAGAGTTCTTCCGCCGAAAGGTATTTCCCTGGTATGTCAAAAAGGGGGCTAGTGTCGGTCGTTGAGAATTCCAGCTCTGGATGGATAAACTGGGTAGGAACACCGCTGAGCACCGATAATTTCTTGGCGTCGCTGCGCTCTTTCCACGGCGCGCTGACTTCGATTTTTGTCGGCATGTTGGCGATGTTGAAAGAAACTTGTGACTCCCGAGATCTCCTCAACTTAACTAATTTAACTTGGTGTCAAATCGAACTTCGGACACCATGACCAGACTGGGTCATAGATATTTCCACTGTTCCTGTTGCGAACTCCGATATTTCGGATCGGGATCGGAAGCTCTAGTGTTGGGTGGTCTCGGTAGTAAGAAGCCAACTTTCCAATCGCAGACTAGACTGGTTTGAGTTCTGGCTACGTGTAGGAATGAACCCCGCAAGCCAGGAGTGACCTGATACGACAGGTCCACCGCGTAGGATCAGGTTAGCGTCTCCCATTGCTGATAAGGGATCAAATTAGACTTACTGGCGTCTCTCTTTGGCATATCTTCGCATCGGAGCGCCGATACCCCTAGCAATCTTGCGTCCGATGCTCCATTATTTCGGAACATCCATCCCATCTTATCAACCCAAAACATGCAGCTGCTTCTATCGCAACGGTCGAAACTTTCAGGTATAGCTAACGCCATGGCTCCTTATGAGAAGAGTGCTTCATGCCGTTATCTCGGAAGCTGGAATCGTTCTCGATAGCATGAATACCTATCATGATCTAATTGTCGCTCGACGCGGGTATAAAGAACCACTGGGCAACTGTATTTCCTAATCATCTAGTTCTTCATACTGAGTCAGACTTTGTGGCACAACCCCTCGTCTTCGATTTTCAATGGATTCAGGTAAGACCATGCACGACGAGTCGAAGACTCTCCCTCCGAGGGACAGCTCCGGAAGTCCCTCCCCAACTGCCGGGTACGACGACATCTACATTGATCCTGAGCTTGAGCGAAGGACGGTGTCAAAATTCGACAAATATGTTCTACCTCAGATGGCCGTTCTGATAATCCTTGCATACCTTGATCGTTCTAATATCGGTCAGTATGGTTCTTCGTCGCTACAATTGCTTTTGAAATGTGTACTAAACCATTGTTTAGGAAACGCTCGTGTTTTTGGGTTCGACGAGGGGCTCGGACTCAAAGGAACCGAATTCAATAATATATCAACCTTATTCTATGTCACCTACATCGTCTTCGAGGTACCCTGGGTTATGGCTGTCAAGAGATTCGGTGTGAACAAAGTTCTCGCCATTGCCATGGTCTGTTGGAGTGTGACCACTCTCGGCACTGGCTTTATTCAAAATTACCACCAAGCCATTGCTATGCGCCTGCTCCTTGGGTTATGGGAAGCGGGACTCTTCCCGTGTCTCACATTCTTTATCTCTACGGTGTATTCAAGAGAGTCGCAGTCCAAGCGCGTGGCCTCTCTCTATGGTGCCTCAGCGCTGAGCGGTGCTTTTGGTGGCTTGATAGCTTACGGCATCCAGACCATGGGAGAACGTCGTGGCCTCGCAGCTTGGAGGTGGCTGTTTATCATCGAGGGAGTCATTTCCATCGTGTTGGGTGGTTTGGCCTGGGTGACGCTACCATCGACGGCAGAGGATGCGTGGTTTCTTACCCCAGAGGAGAAAACTCTTATGTTGGCCCGGAAGCAGCGCGATCTGATCTACAAAGGAGACGACAAATTCTCTTGGTCATACGCAAAAATGGCCCTGCTTGATCCGTTTGTCTACATGGCCGCTGTCTGTTTGTTCTGTTCTTCAATTCCGCTCTTTGGTTTTGGGACTTTCCTGCCGACCATTATCCGTGGCCTCGGGTAAGTGTCAATTGCCCCTGCCTCATAATGATCGTCACTTACACCTTGCTCAGGTACACGTCGGTGCAAGCCAACTATCTTACTATCCCGATCTATATTTTGGCGTGTTTGACTTTGCTTCTCGCCTCATTCATTTCCGACAAGCTCAACCGCCGGGCTATCTGCGCCTTCATTGTGCCGATTCCGGTCCTTATTGGTTATATCATTGTCATTGCAACGCCTAACATTGGTGCTGGCTATTTCGCAATGTTTTTGTGTGCAGCAGGTGAGTCCTCCTTTACCGTGATTCAGTGTTGATCAATCTATTGATAAAGCCGTTAGGTATCTACCCATACAATGCTCTGCTCCTGACTTGGGTGTCCAACAATCTCAAGCCGGATTACAAGCGTTCCGTGGGAATCCCTCTCTTCGCGTCACTGGCTAATGTTTCGGGTCTTATCTCTTCCCAAATCTACCCTTCTAGCAATGGGCCAAGGTATATCGTGGGCAACTCCGTGTCGCTAGGTATGGAGACTTTGGCTATGCTGGGAATTGGGGCCATCTATCTTTTGCTGAAGTGGAGGAATGCAAAGAAGGACGAGCTACTCGCTCAGGGGGTTCTGGACAATGGCAAGGAGGGGGATCGAGCGCTAGACTTCAAGTATGCACTGTAGAGCTTATACGTCGAATGACATGATGTCAAGGGGTTAGTTATATGGAGATGGAACGAGATAGCAATATTAGTCATGTGTTTGTGTTTCGCACCTTGGAAAACTTCTAACCCTGTTATCTAGAAAACGATGGGCCCTCTAAGTCTACCATCCCCATGCCATTTGCGTGTTTCAATCACGATAAGACCACGACACCAAGACCCCACGTCGGCAGGCATTAGCCTCCCCTTATCATTGTGGATATCTTATCTATCACCCATTCAAGGTACTAGTTCGACAGACTAAAGACTCGGGGTAAACTGCGACATCGGCATTAGTTCCATTACCTCCCTCACAAACTTAACATAAGCTATGATAAAGTCACTGTGGTTTGGACAGTTGAAACATGTTCGCTCCTGCACAAGCAAGTTAATGCCGAATAATCAGAAAACCCTGATGTTTAACGAGGGAGGAGACGATGTAGAAGACAACCACGCACGGCAAAATTTCATACCTTAGAAATGAATGAAGACAGCCCTCCTCCAGCAAAGCGCATTCGGAAAGGCAAGCGAACGTCGTGCGAACGGTGTAGGCGGCGCAAACAGGCCTGCGACGGCGCCTTTCCATCTTGTAGCAACTGCTACCAATCTGGGGCGGAATGTATCCATCCAGACAGAAACGCACAGCTTGTGGGAAGCACGCAGAAGCGACCACATGATTCGGAAGCCCACTCTGATTCTGTGCAGCGCAGTTGGAAAACGCCAGGGACGCTTGAGTCACTAGCACATAAATCTCCGTCGTCGGCATCAACTCTACCTGGAGGACATAGTAGCGGATACTCCGCCTCAGGCACAAACGATGAAAAGGAGAAGGAACTCGAGATTGCAGACGCTGTGGGATTTCTTTGTCTAGGCGGTGAACAGAGCTACATAGGCTCGTCGTCTGGATATGCATTAGCCGTGGATTTAGGTGCCATCATTCAGGCCACTGTATGGAACAAGATTCGGCCATCATCGTCAAATGCACATGACTTGGGGACGAACACCATCACCCCCGAGGACCTTGTGAAAAATGGCTCCGGGCCACCTAATGATGAGATGGGTGAAAGGATAATGCAAGCTTACTTGACAAGGTAGGCAACGAGCAATGCAGCTGAATGCGTGTTGGGACGAGCAGCTAATCTGATTGATAGAATTCATCCGTTATATCCGTTCCTGGATCGAAACGGCCTCAAAAAATATCACGAGGACCGATTTAAACCAAGCGCACAAGAAGATCAGTTCGGGATCTTCAAAATCTATATGGTGTACGCTATTGGCAGTCAGCTCCTACGAATGACGGAAAAGTATGACTACATTGAGCCCGAGAGGTTCTTCATGACGGCGTTTCGATATATCTCAACAGCTAGAGGAGCTCATTCCATCAAGAATGTGGAAGCCATGACTCTCTTGGCCATCTACCACCTCAGGTCGCCGTCCCATACTGGGATTTGGTATCTCATTGGAATGGCTATGCGCAGCTGCATCGACTTAGGCCTACATAGGGAGGCATACTACTCCACCGGCGATATGTTTCAGCAGGAGCTGAAACGAAGACTGTTCTGGACTGTCTATTGTCTTGAGAGACACATGTCCATCTCATTCGGTCGCCCATCTAGCATTGCAGATAGGACCATTGACGCGCGCCTACCGCTCGATATTGATGACGACGTCCGCGATCCTATGGCCATATCACACGTCCTCAATCAGACACAGACTCCAGATGCAACAAGGCCACCATCCATCTCATCTTTGACGATGGGGATTCACATGATCCGCCTCAAGAAGATCGAATCGTGCATTTATCACAAGATCTACCGGGCTGATCGCACCTTGAGGTCCCTCATCCCTAAAATTGAGCCGCTGATGCAAATGCTCTATGATTGGAAGGCCCAGCTTCCGTCCATGTCCCCTGTGGGGATAGACTATCCGATGATTCAATACAATAAAGCCATTCGACTTCTTCTGCAACGGTTTCTGACGATCCTGGACGTCCAAGACACTCGAATCCGCACATGTCTCCACGCTTCCGGGCAGATTTGCCAAATCTACAAAAGGTTGCACTCCAGCTACTCGTATGGACACTCATTCATCGCAGTGCATTCCATATTCGTCGCTGGGATCACCATGTGCTACTGTCTATGGATCTCTCCGACTCTCTGGTCCCTTCAGACGGCGAATGATCTCCGCGCCTTCTCCAGCGTGATACATATCGTCGCCGAACGCGCTCCAGCGGTGCGTGAGTACCGAGATGCATTGGAGGAGCTCATCAATGCAACGATGGAGCATATATCGTCGTCCGTACCCAGAAACAACAGCTCCTATCCTACAACGAGTAACACCACGGAATACCCCTTATCACCCCCCAACATGTCTAATCACATTTCCACGTACTCGCAATCCAGCATAGAGACGTTATCCAACTTTTGCGAGGGCGATGATTCGGCTTTGCAGATGCTGTATCGAATGACGAATTCGGGAGAAGATGTCAACTGTGGGCAGCGGCAATCCTGGCTATACGGGAGCTCTATTGGATCATATGCCGAGCTGGATCAATTCTACCAGCCACCTCATGATGAGCTTTGGTAGTCTCGTGGTGCCAAGAATCGTGTTCGTAGAAAGCTAGGTTGCTACGCTGTCCGAGTGTCACGAGTCAAACCAGCGGTCTTTTCTTATAGACATAATCACGAGAGTTTTTTTCGCATGAAGCTCTACGTTCTAATCTGATGAACCAAATGAGACCTACTGGTGAAATGCAGCAATCGATGATATATTGGGAACGCAAAAGTCTATCGCATTCATGTCTGAAAAATTCCAACTCACATTAGCTTTGCAGATTATTATCTGACGAACGCCTGACCGGTTAATTAGGTCAGAAAATGCGAGACATATCCTCAGCAGGCTTGTAGACGCACCTCGACCTATCTGGCTTGAGCCATACATCTGTATCCGATTGACGCAATCCATTCAGTCGCGCCCTCAATGGCTTGCTCACGCGCTTTTCGAACGCCCTCCGAAGGGTACTACGGCTTAGAGTCGTGCCTTGGAATGACCCATCAAAGACGCTAAATGGAGGACTAGACTAGACCTTCGTGAATCTCAACGATGTAATGTGCTGTCGAGCCTCATATGAAGAAGCTCATGACCAATGTGTTATTCGCTTATCTGAGACTCCATTAATTAAGCCCCGCCTCTAGCTGGGACTCATCGACTTGTTAGATGACAGTCCGTCGGACACAGCGTTGTGCTTCCGATCTCCGATCTCCGATCTTAATCATCATCGGGGAAGTTGAGGCAAGATGTAAAATCGGATTATAGCGTAAAGTAGCCCGGTATGTGGTTCTCCAGTTTCGGACTTGGCAATCGTTCGCCTCAACGGGATGAAGTTGTTCAAGGATATTCAACTCAGCTCTTGAGTCGTGTTGTGTCGATGGGGACTCAATCAATTTCTTCCTTTTTGTCTCTGTCTCACTCCCTTTCTTGTTCGGGGGCATGCTATCCACGGATTCACAATCGTTAGTGTTCACGGGTTATGACTATGGTACCTCGTCGGGCGGTCGAAATCGAGGATCAGACAAACCTCCTGTCGACTAAAAAACTCGTTGTCGTGATCAGTGTCCTGTCTACCTCGTTATTAATTTCTTATATCGACCAGAATTGTATCGCCGTGGCACTTCCCACCATTGGTAACGAGCTCGATTGTGCCCAGTCGGTGCAGTGGGCTGGTACGTCTGCCTTGATTGCCAACACGGTATTCCAGGTCCTTTACGGACGGCTGTCGGACGTCTTTGGGAGAAACATCATTCTGTTCTTGTCTCTGGGGTTTCTTGCGCTAGGAGACTTATTGTGTGGGCTGGCCAGGACTGGTCCCCAACTGTACGCTTTCAGGGCTCTTGCAGGGGTTGGAAATGGAGGGATCAATGCTTTAGCCATGATCATCACAACGGATGTTGTAACTTTGGAAAGGAGGGGAAAGTTCGTTTCTTCCGTACTAATGCTTCCAAGGTTTACTTCGCTAACATCCTGCGCCTTCTCAGATACCAAGGAATCATTGGGGCGTGCGTGGGCATTGGGAACACGTTCGGACCATTTCTCGCAGCCGTGTTTGTCGAGAGGGCATCTTGGAGATATCTGTTCTTCATGCTATGCGGCCTTTCAACGACTAGTGGCTTGCTTGCTTTCTTCGTGTTGCCTTCCACGAAGGTACGAGGCGGTCCCCTGACGAAATTGAAAGTGATTGATTACTGGGGCACGCTGTTCAGCTCCGCTGCCGTTATCTTTCTTCTGATACCAATATCCGATGGAGGCATTAACTTCGCCTGGGACAGTGCGACTGTTATTTCTTTGCTGGTAGTCGGATCGATATGCGCTTTGATGTTTCTCGTCGTCGAATGGAAGGTGGCTATATTACCAATGATGCCTCGTACGATTTCTTACACCTTTCTTTTCCTCCTTATCCCCCCGAAATGGTCACAAGCTAACATCTCACCGAGCAGCACACATCTTCAAGAATCTTGCCGTCAGCGTCGTCTTGGCCCAGAATTTCTTCTTCGGTATCGTATACTATAGTAGCTTATACTACTTGCCATTATATTATCAGAATGCGCGGCAGTGGAATCCTGCGATATCTGCGGCTCTCACTATTCCTATAGTCGTTGCTCAGAGCATCAGCTCTGTATTGTCAGGCCAGTATATCTCTTACAGGAAGCGGTATGGCGAAGTACTATGGACCGGCTACGTGTTTTGGACTATCGGCGCCGGACTGCGATGTCTTTTTGGGAAGACGACATCACCAGCTGGTATCATTTTCATCTTAATCCTAGAGGGCCTCGGTGCCGGCCTCACATTTCAACCAAGTATATACTACAATTGCAATTCCGCTGGAATATGTTTCAAGCGAGTCATGAAGGAAGACTAACTTGGAAAATAGCACTCATTGCCGCACACGCCCACAGCGACAAGCCTGATCGCGCCGTCATTGTTGGCATTCGGAATTTTGTCCGATGCCTTGGCGGCGCATGCGGACTGGCTATTTCTGCTGCGATATACTCTAGGGTTTACCGACTCCATGCACCGCTAGCAGCGCCGTTGTCGATATACGCACCACCAGACCTATCACGGTTGCCAGAAGCTCAGCAGCTTCAGATACAGGAAGCCTATCTAGCGGCTTCTAAGGCTGTGTTTGTCTTCTGGGCGCCTCTGATTGGTATATGTCTCTTAAGTATGGTTTTCATAAAGGATAAGGGACTATCAAAGCCAGACGAGAGTAGTAGCGACAGTAGTAACTTAGAGATGGAAGATTAATTGAGTCTTGTCAAGCTCTGCACGCAGGGTTACTGCCATCAGGTAGTAATGCCGTTGATATTCGTTGTGTAGGTCGTCACTGTCATGGTCATGGTAATCAGCACCGTACCGTGCCAGTTGCGTGTTGAGCCCGACGATTATGCGGCTGATGGCCCCTATCTTGTCCATCGGGTTTGCTTGATCATGTTGCCGAGAAAGACGTTGGAGTTTCATTCGGTTTATTGGGCATAGTGACTGACAAACGGTGACTTCTAGGATTATAAATGTACAATACCTGCTTGCCTAAGTTGATACGGTAACCTGTCAGTCTGCCGCTCTTAGTCTAGTTCCTTTTGAGGACCTCGAAGACAAGAACTTATTTGAGAAGAGAGCTCAAGAAACGTAAAAATGTGTTCACGAGATAATTTCTTAGCGTATATGCGTGTGAATGTCTATTCTGTATCTCATCCTGCATACCAACCGAAACACGCCCGCTTAATCAGCATGCTTTTCCTCCTTCCAACATTCGCCAGACGCGATCACTGGCTCAACGTAGCAGTCCAGTCCTGCTGTGCAAGTGACTCTTCCACGGTCAACATGGGGCAGTCGATTCCCGCCTATAACTCACCAATGTCAGAAGACCTTTCCATATGCGATACACAACACAACACACGTGTCAGAGGGGGACGTGTACTCACTTTACGCAGATCTGTGGCGGTCAACAGGTCCATACCGCCGTCGTAGCCAGGGTCGGAGCTGTAGCTAAACATTAGAGCAACCTCAACGCCGCAGTCATGGTCGGGCGTGGCGGTCACCATGTCGTCGAAGCTGACCTCCCTGTAGGCGATGCGTTGACCCGTCACGCGGGCCCACGCTGCCGCGAACTCCTGCCAACTGCGATACTCGGCCGCGATGTAAGCCTTCCCCGGGGGCATCTGGTGCACGGCGTAGACGAAGCTCCCTGTGTCGGCGTTGACGTCAAGATGCGGTATCGGCTTGTCTGGGTTACAGGGAAATCGCATCTCAAAGGTTCCGTCGGGCAGCTAACCAGAAAGTCTTCAGCTGATCTCCTTTTGTTTTGTTGTCTCATCTGGGGCACGAGTGCTAAAAAGCGACTGACTGACCTTTTTGAAATACGAGTTCGGCAGGATCCGATGGCTGGTGGTGAAGAAGCCTGTCTGGATGCACGACATCTTGGCAGCGAGTTTAGGGTGAGTCTCTGCGACGTAGTCCGGGAAGATGTCTGCCTTGGAGTCAAAGTGGTATAGGTCCTTGAACTTCCCGTTGCTACACTTGGTTGCGTTGCTCAGCGTTGAGGCGAGGAAGCCGTTATCGTCGAGCGATTCGACCACTGATGCCGCTGCATCGGCAATGTTCTTTCCCTGCCGGTACTCGACATCGTATGCGTATCGCCGACATGAAATGCCCAGTTCTTGGGCCTTGGCTCTGCAATCTGGCCGGAAGAAGGGCTCCCAGTAGTTCGTAACACTGAAGATGTAGTTGGCACCCGCGAAGGCTGTCTCCAAGGACTTAACGTCGTCCAGGTCAGCCTGCACCACCTCAGCCCCGAGCGCTGCCAGTTCCTTGGCCGCTGCGGACGATGTATCGCGGGTCAGGCCGCGTACTGCAAACCGCGGGTCCCGGAGGAAGCGTCGGGACACCGAGCCGCCCTGGTTGCCCGTCGCACCTATTACAACTATGAGCTTTTTCCCGTTGCTGTTGGTAGACGAGCTTGACGCCATTTCTTCTCGAGGTCGGATAGTGCGTTGATTGTCATTCATTTACTGGCGACCTCACCTGTCCAGGGGAAGGCAGTGAGGAATTGTCTCTTCCTCTGACAAACCCCTCTTTTTGCTATGAGTTACTACACACCGACCGGGATTAGAGATTCACTATGTTGGAAATGGGATAGTTAGCGTGGAAACCGGGCTGCCAAGGTGCCTTATCGTAGGTGGGTCGAGTGGTTCCACGTGGTCAGTAACAGTTCGCCCACGCAGGGCAGTCAGTACCTTTTGTAGTGATGTATTAAGAGTACCGGTACGAGCACCTTAGACTCCTTGTGACTTTATGGTACCTTCTTCTATATATGTCATGTACCTAAGGTAGCCAAGAAAGTTATCCAGGCAAGAAGGGACTGGGGGACAAAAGTAGCTAGCCCAGATATAAATCCAGAGCTGAATCTACCATGTATCTTTTGAACCCCGCGAATTCACCCCACTATTGCTACCTAATCAAGATACGTAAACAAAACCACCAGAAAAGGCGTGAGCGGCGGTGAACTCTTATGTCTCTTTAGTTACATGTTATACACGAGACTAAACTTCCGACCAAAGCGACGCGTGGGCTCTCTTATCCCGCTGGCAAACAAATGATATTACCTATCCGCTAGATCTATTCTACTTTCTGCGATTTCAATGCTTTAGCCGCCCTTATCTTTGGGGTAGTTAGAGTGAAACTTCAGACGATGGCATCGGGAAATCCTATTGCCACTGACGAGGTACCAAAGGTGTCGTCAGGCGGACCAACGACTGATGCCGAGTGGCAGGAAGGGCAACCGCAGCGGCAGGCCCAGGAGCGGGACCAAGAGCAGGACCGGGAGCCGGACCGGGAGCCGGAGCAAGAGCGGGGACAAGAGGAAGAGGAGGGGCAGGAGGATGTCATCTATGCGCCACTACAAGTTGATGTGCGTCTGCTCAATTTTTTTTTAGTGTTTTGGACTTATCTTGCTAACTCCAGGCAGCACAACGACCCTTTCAATGATGCCGCCTCGGACGTCGACTCGGCCTACGAGTCACTGGCTGGGTCATCGCGCACGGGGTCTGTCACGTCATCCATTACCAACTATGTATACGAGAACGGGCGGCGTTACCACGCGTACCGCTCGGGCCAGTACGTGCTACCTAACGACGAGGACGAGCAGGAACGTCTTGACCTTCAGCACCACATCTGGCGCCTGCTGCTACAGGGCGCTCTGTACACTGCCCCTCTGAAGATTCCTGCCTTGGGTGAGCCTGGCGCGACCAACTTCCGCGTGCTCGACCTGGGCTGCGGTACGGGCATCTGGGCCATCGACATGGCTGACGAGTTCCCGGGCGCAAGCGTGTTCGGTGTCGACCTGTCACCCATACAGCCCGACTGGGTGCCCGGCAACTGCCGGTTCCATGTCGACGACTATGAGGACGAGTGGACCTACCGCGACGACGAGAAGTTCGACTACATCCACGGCCGCGCCCTCTCGGGCACAGTTGCCGATTGGGGACGGTTCTACCGCCAGGTGCGTACCCACCTGAAGCCTGGTGGGTGGTGCGAGATGCAGGAGTACGACGCGTGGATCTTTAGCGACGATGACAGCTTTGACCGCGCGCCCTGGACCAAGTCCTGGGTCGAGAAGCTGGACGAGGCGAGCAAGATGTTCGGCAAGCAGATCAACGTAGCCCGGAAGCACAAGCAATGGATGATTGACGCCGGCTTCGAGGATGTGACGGAGCGCGTGGTTAGGGTGAGAGATACTCACCTATTGTCGTGAACGTTAACACAGCTGACCTCCGGTTTCTCAGATCCCCATCGGACCCTGGGCCAAGGACCCGGCGCTCAAGGAGCTGGGTCGATTTGAGCAGCTGCACATGCAGATGTCGGTGGCCTCGCACACGCCCGCACTCTTCACACGCGTGTTTTCCTGGTCAGAGCTGCAGGTCCAGCTACTAATCGAGGGTGTCAAGCGCGAGTTCCGCAGCAAGGACCTGCGCCTGATCACCAGCTACCGCTTTATCGTCGGGAAGAGCCGAAACCCGCCAAGCGATGCTCCTTAGAACGACAAAACAAGTTGCAGGTCTCACTACTTTAGAGTAACGGATGGTTATTATGTCGGCGGCTAGGCTATCATTAGCCTTTAATACATATCAATGGACTAATTCAGCTCGTGGGAATACGATATAGATGACTTGGCTAACCCTGTCAGCTCTCCTTCGGTGAATTCTAGTCTGGAGCCAGCCACACGACCTTGAAGGAGCACCAGTGCACTTGGTGAGGCCAGCAGGTCAATAGTACCACCTTTGTTGGGCTTTTCAACAATGCCAAAGACTTTCTTGCAGGTGTCGGTGGAGCTATATATCGATGAGACAAGGGAGTCTGGGTCAGCAAGAGCCGAAACTGCCATAGTTCTTATCAACGCCTGGCACGACATCAAGACTTTCTGATTGCGAGGCAAGTACAGCACCCCTGTATGCACGCCACGACCTACACATGCTGTGAGGGTTTGCTGAACGGAAGCAATCACTACCTTTTCGAGAATGACGTTGATAGTGAAACATACGGCGGTCTCGTGTTGGGCTTGACCTTCCGGATATGGCGACGTGGACCTGACATAGCTATCCATAGAATCTTAAAACATACCCCTTAACATTTTGAGAGAGAGAAATGCCTCAGTAAATTCCCACTACCTTAAGTTTGATTCGCGAATAACACCGGCGCTGGAGCTCTAAACCGTGCTAACGAGATGTCGAGAATCCTCGTACCTAATTGAAGATGTTTAGCTACAGCTTCACACCTTGATCCACCTCAACCACCGGTCTGGGCAACCGGCCATCTCAAAATCTTGAATGATATTGCGCCATTGACCGCCTATGCCATCCACCGCCCCTTGTTCTCCTCGAGCCAGCCTCTGAAATCCTTTATCGGTGGATAAGCACGTCTGCACTCGTCCACACTGCCACCGTAGCCGCTCTTCTCGAACCATTGAAACATGTCACCCACCGTGCCCTTCAGCACAAACTTGACGGCGGAGCCGATAAGACAAGGCGCCATCGGCATCGACTGCCCAGTGACCTCGCGGAAGATAACCTCGGCCTCGGGCTGTGTCAGCTCGTCGCCGACCAGAGTGATGGCGTCATTCTGGTGCCGCTCGGGATGGAGGAAGCTCTGGGCCGCGAACCAACCAATATCGGCTGTCGAGACAAACTGCAGCTTCTTGGCGCCCATCTGTTCCCACATGCGAGCAAAGCCTTTGCCGTGGAGGTCGCCGGCGAGGTTCTCGAAGAAGGTGACGGGTCGCAGGATGGAGAATGTCATATCCTGCGCGCTGTCCCGGGCCGCAGCCTCGAGGTGCTTCTCGATGCGGAACTTGGAGGCAAAGTTCTTGACGTCAGTTGGGTCGACCGCAGACCGCTCCGGCCCACCACGGTCGCCAGATGAGTAGACGAAGCGGACCACACCATGAGCGACAGCGGCGTCGATGAGGGCCTTGCCCTGCTGTTCCTCGTCGGGGGAGTTCGTTTGCACGCTGTAGACGCCCCACACGGGGCAGCCGGCCGCTTTGAAGAGGTCCGAGGCATGGCCTAGATCGCCTTGGATGAGCGAAACTCCGGGACGGCTGGCGAGCTTACGGGCCTTTGCGGATGTCACGTCACGGGTGACAGCGATAAGATGGAAGGACCAGGCGTCTTTGGATGCCAGGATGCTGTCAATGAGAGCCCCTCCTTGCTTGCCGGTGGCTCCGGTCACTAGGATGGTCTTTGGGGTAGGTGTTGCCGACATTGTGTCGATTGTGTAAACGGTTGATGCCTGGGAGGACAGAAAGCTGGAAGGAACCTTGTTGTGGAATTTGTTATTGATAACTCTGCTGGTGAAGTTGAGTGCGATGATGGTTCATGTTATGAGACAGATAGGGAAGAGCCACGTTTTAACTATTTGTCGAGAGAGGCCACCCAAGTGCGTTTCGTGACTTAGATTAGCAAAGCTCGGAGCCATCGTAGAGAAGCTTTCGTCGAAGTTGAGGATTTCTTCTCGGCGCGGGGCAATCAGGTATTCCGGGCTGTGCTGCCTGTGCATGAAAAGTATTGCTGTTATTTCAAGCATTTGGTTCCGGCCCTATGCGTTGTTCCGCTGGGCAGACAACCGCAAGGAGGGTCAAGTATGAGGTGCTGTTTCGGATCCGTGCTCTAAGCCCACGCGAAGGATCCGAGCCATGCAGAAATCCGGGGTCGGGTCTCCCCGTGCCGCAGTTAGGCCTGAAGTTTTGCGCCGCTGCCCGGAAGCGAGTGCGAGCTCAGGTAACCCCACTTCATTTCAACTCGCAAAGCACAACAACCACATGTATTATTGTTTGGGAAAACTCGTCGAAATTTTGGTCAAGGTAACGGTGCCAATCGCCTTTCCAGGTATTGATTGCAAACATGGTCATTACAAATTCCCATAACGGCGAGCACTGGCCTGCATCGTGTCAACCACAACCACCGCCGTCCCAACAGGCCGAATAATGATGTTCTTCGGCCGGACGCTATTGTGGGTAGACACAGATCGGTCTGGTTGAGAAACCCCAGGAAGACTCGGAATACACATATAGTATGCTTCTGTGCGAAGAACTCTCTCATCATTACCGCAGAAATATATTTGAACGAGACTTTCGATTATCTCCTTTCAATTTGCAAAAGGGCTATTTGTAGACTTTCATGCTTTCGTCTTGTAAGGACATCGTCTCCAGAGGGAAATGTGAGCCGTAGGCTACTTCCTGCCGCTGCCGTCATATGAACAAACGACGTCGCGTCCCTACTGTGTAAGCCACACGCCGATACTGTTTATGATCGCGGTTCTGTTAATCTTTCTTCGCAAACTAATACGGCTGTACGTAATATGTGCCGTACTTTCAGCAACACCTTCTTCAGCCTCGGTTCACGCCTAGAAACCGGGCCGTCTCGACAAACAGCTGATTGAAGTTTCAGTACTTCACCGTCTCCGGAAATGAAATTATAGAACGAGTGACGGGTCCGAGACATTTGAGCAGGACTTAGAAGAACATTGTCTTAAACCTGATCATGTCTCTTAGATCTCGAATGGCTTCATGGTTTCTCATGTCACGCACCTACATCACATCGCGGTCATGATAATGTTTGCCAGCTCTCGCCCCCCCACCGAAGGACAGCATTCAAAGTCGAGATATTCGACGACGTACGCTCTACTATCATCCCTCGTTCTATCTGTTTAAATATATTCATTATGTACTTGCGATGTTGAAGAGCTGGGCGTTATTCGAGCCGACTTCCGCATATTACTTGGCTCTCATCTAACACTAATACTGGGCTGGGCGCTGACCTGCTGACCTGAAACAGTCGTTTGGAAAGCCGACTGCACCGCGAAGAGAGTCTGGCAAGGACGACGAAGTGTGTGGCAGGCGATCGGCTTGTGAGGCCGTGGGCCCGTGAATCCCGAAGTACAAACAGCGAGAAACCTCAAAGTGCATGAACACGCGAAGGAAGAGATAAGAAAGGGCACGATGAGATGCATGCTGGAAGCGCCTTCTCATCGAGCGGGGGTTGTGGAGGAGCTCTGCAGTGGACTGGATGGAATAAGTTTATGATCTTTGTCCCGTCATTCTCGCGGGAGACTCGGGGGGAAACCAGAATCCGTCTGCTCCGGGGGGCGGAAGTTCGCCTCCTCCAATTCGGATATGAACTCAAATGCAGCTCGCTTTTCAATGTCTGGGTAGAGGCATCCCTGACCTTGTAAAGTCTAGGCCATTGTCTCTCTTTCAGCAGCAAGTGAACGGGATTTCTTCTCACAGCTTACGAAATTGTGTACTCGGTTTAGTCAGACCATTGTGCTGAAACAACGCACGGGGTACATCCGAGCCCTGCAGTCCTTGATCTCTGCCCTAGGATGCCTTAGGAAGTCTGATGGTGATCAAGAATCTTGTTGTTTCCGACTAGAGAAGGCGCAAAGTACCGTAGATATCACGTGAGAAACAACAGGTGTTAGGCGTACAGATAAGCCAGCATTAGCCTGCAGCATCCACGTGTCAACGAACTTCTTTAAGGAGTCAGTCATGTCTTGCCCTGCTTGGGTTTGCACAGCCCTGGTTGAGCCAGTTTCTCACCTATAATGACGCAACTAAGACCCAAGATTTCCCCGGAATGCCCAGAGCTTCCACGGAGCCTAATTTCCGGGGGATACAGCGGGGAAATAGCGGGGGAGGAGTGAAGCTAGATCTATTTCAGGTCAAGCTCGCCCAAATGCCTTGACTCGGCCTCATTCTGGTGAGGGTAAACCTTTGATACGGGGCAAGGTCGGGCGTGCGGGGTTACGGTGTGGATCTCGGAATACAGATTCCATTGTGACCTTGGGATCGGCCAATCAAAACGCCAAGAACAAGGGCTGCTTGCCCCCCTGAGTTTAGTCCCTCCACGGTGAGACCGCATTGACTAGTACGGAGGTGGACTTCAAAAGTCCTGCGCAGCCCCATTTTACAATCCTACCTTTACAAGGATGTTGAACGCCACCAAATTCATATATCGGGACGCATTCTTATAGAGAATCTTGCCATTCTTCTGCTGGTCGAGGCTTTCT
>SMOB01000331.1:0-49671 GCA_007388105.1 Coniochaeta prunicola
ATAGCTAGATTGACTCTAGCTTCGTATGGAATAGATTCCATACTTTGTTGTAGAGTATATTGTTGTTAAATATCGAGTACACGATTTATGGTAGAATTGATCGCCCCGCTTGGTTGATCGCTTCGCTTGTGGATTACGTTAACGTTAAATGATTTTTATTACGTACTGTCAAACGCTCAGACCTGTGGTGTACAAGCGGCGACAGGTCACGTGGCTAGCGCAGCTGAAAGCTGTCTAGGTCCCATGGAGATGTGCGTCTGTTTGTGAGGTTTTAGTGAAAATGGTTATGGTGGGATGTTATGGAGGGAACGTATTACAATGGCAGATCAGTCAATCAGATGCAAGTCCAATTCTCCTAGACATGATATCGAATCAGTTCTGTTCAGAAAGAGTTCTTCAAATTGGTCGATGCAATGAAGAGCTGTTTCTAAGCTTCTTTACAAAAAGCTTATGCGGAAGTTGATCCAAAGGTGCCAAAATAGCCGTTGACATAAGAACAGGTTCAAGATGGAAGATATAATGGAGGCCGGTCCCACCGAAGATGAACAAACCCGACTTTGACGGTAATCCCCCGTTGTACCAGATTTCAGTGAGACTTTCCGCTGACCAAATCTCCCAAGTCACCCACATCTGCTTGATCCTCAACCTCGCCGAGGCCGAGCTCCCGGTCTTCTGCGCCAGCGCCATCGAGACGACCGCCTCCACCGGCCTCCGCAACAACGCCTCCCTGATGACTAGTCAATCGCACAGATCGATTCCCGTTTCGCTCCTTCTTTGCTGTGCAGACCGCCCTCGCGATTGGTATTTCGGCTTCTATCCTTGGTGCGGGGCTCAGGTCTTGAAACGCGCACCCGCGTACATGTTTCGGCAGCCGCCGGCTGGCTAAAAGACCCAGCGATTGGACGATAGAAACCATGAAACAGATATAGCAACTTCCTCGCCTCGCTTTGTCGCCTTCCAGCCTGATCAAGCCGTCTCTACAGCCGTCCGTATTGAGAAGAGGTGGCGCAGTATTGTGGCACAGCCTGGCTATCTTGCATATTCTCTTTGCAGACTTCAATAGGAGTGCTGCCTAGAAAGCTGTCTGATGAGCCAGTTAACCTCCCGGCAGACGAAATTCATCGCGATACAGTAGCCAAAGCGCCAGCACCCCAGGCGTCGTCTGTCATGGACCTGCTTTGCGTGTATTGTTCCCCTTTGCTTCTCGTCCAGCCTCACCCGGCACAAGGGCCGATCAGCCACCATCGCACCGTCGGAGCACTGGTCGAATCATCCCAGAACTGCCGCGTATGCAGCACAATACAGGCGTATTGGTCGCTGGGCTACTTACAAAAGCGCTTCTCTGATCTAGAGGGCGGAGGGGCGAGCTCACTCCCACTGGAGTTGCGAGTTGCAAACCCGGGGCATTGCGCAACTGGGGTCCAATGGTTCCTGATATGGGGCAGTATCCGCACCGATAAGCACAAGTTCACAGTAACTTTCGAGGTGACGATCACGACTCATGTCCAGGCGGGTACGTTAACTGCCCCTGTACCACCCTTCCGCTGACAGAGGAGACTCTAACATCTACCAGGTCCAGCGAGCAATAACCCGTTATGGAGCGGAGCTGAGTCGTCCTTGAGGCAGAAGATTGCGGTTACCAAATCTTGGTACGATAATTGCACGAGCAACCACCCAGAATGCAGCCCTTCTCATGGCGAGTATCCTGGACGGCTTATTGATGTTGGCACCCACGGGCAGAAACCCCGCCTGATCAGTGCAAGAAACTGCATCACTGAGGAGCCAGCATACGCAACACTGAGTCACTGCTGGGGCGATGTTACACCACTGGTCGCGACAACAGCGAACATGGAGCAGCTGTCCCAAGGCATCCCTATTGATTCCCTTCCTCGGACATTCCGTGAGGCAATCCTCGTCACAAGGGGACTAGGCATCCCGTACATCTGGATCGACAGCCTCTGCATTATCCAGGACGACCTGGAGGACTGGCGCAGGGAGGCAGCCAGGATGAAGGACACGTACTCTTGTAGTGCCGTCACCATCTCCGCCATGAACGCACGGAATTGTACCCACGGTTGCTTCGTTGACAACGACTCGGACTCATTCAACTCCGTAGCAGAAAAGTCCCGCGTCAACCAGCAACTAGTGCTCCCCCTCGGCACGCAGAACGGTATTCTCATACGCATCTATGAGGGAGACATCCAGTACCCGTCGAGGAATGCTACTCTCAGAATGCGAGGATGGACTCTTCAAGAGCAGCTGCTCACCCACCGCGAGATAAGATGCGCAAGGCCCGAGATTCGCTGGAGATGCCAACGAGAGACTCGAACCGAAGCTGGACACGAGTTCAGCAACAAGGGCACCACGAGCCTCTGGACCCTTCAAAGTTCCCATACCGAGCTGCGACGGCTCTGGTGCAGTTGGATGAGCGACTACTCTTGTAGGACGTTCACCTTTGAGACTGATAGGTTGCGTGCCCTAGTAGGCATCATTCACCACTATGGCAGACAGACTGGTTACCATCACGTCCTTGCATCCTGGCGAGAGACGATGATTGACGACTTGCTGTGGTTAAGGGGACGAAACATTGTCAAGCCTCCTCCTATCCAGGGACTTGCTATTCCCTCCTGGTCGTGGATACTGCGCGCGAAAGATATTTCTTTTGACTTTTGGACTAGAATTGTAAGCCTTAATAATCAGATCATCATTGAGGATACTACGACAGTTATCGAGGCAAGTGCTGAGTGGGATGGCGAGCCGATGCTCTCAAACCTCGTCGCCTCGAACCTAGTCCTCGAGGGACCTATTCAACAGATGAGGCTCCGCGTCGACCCACGAGCAATAGACTTCAACCCACACTATCTGAAGGTTGGAGACGAAGAGCCGGACCTCAGCCCCAACCCGATCCCTTGGCGTTGCGCCGGACTATTCGATCAGGAGGATGTGCGGCAGGATGAGATGTTCACGTGTCTTCTCATGCGGTCGGCCAGCCTGGTTAAAAAGGGCGATGGAGTGCGGGAGACGTTCTTGATTCTTGCCCCGGAGCAGGAGGGTGTGTTCCGACGGGTTGGAGTGGCGATGCTTAGGTCTAGCGAGACTGGGTTCAGTGGCGCGGTCAGGCAGAGAATTCGACTGGTTTGAGAAGCAATCATGGTGGCAGCTTTCTGGCTGACTAGTGAGGCCTGCTCTACATACTCTTGGATTCCTGGGAGGCAAAGAGCATATAAAAGATCTTCGAGATACCTCCGGTGAACCTGGTTTTCTCCCATTTGTGAAAAAGAGAAATAAGGCGCCTTGTAAGAAAAACCAAACGGCATAGAATATGATGAACCCCAGTGGAACAGCTACTATGGCGTGGTTTTGAGAAGCTCATAGTTGAGTTGATCGGTCTCAAGTAAGGTCGATACGCCAAATACAGACCTTAACCCATAGCCTTGAGAAGAGATTTATACGTATCTGGCAGGGACCCAGCCTCTATAGGCACTCCAGTATGCCTTTGGATGGCCGCAGTTCTCGAGGGCAGTTGAAGAAGCCGACCTCGCGGGCCACGATTGGTCGATCGACCATGGCTGGATGCGCTCAGAGCTCCACAACTTCCGCTGCGGGAAGAGACTTGCGCTGCTAGGGAAATGGGGGCACATTATTCTGCATGCAGCGCGTTCACGGCGCGAGAAGGGGATATGGTTGAAGTTGGGGAGTATAGTCCAGAGATCATTGGAAGTTGAGGCAGAGACGTATATCAGGCAAATACCCGGTCTCGAGTCTATCCACATTACGGGGAGGTTTCCACAACGCCAACACTGACGTGACAGTTATTTTTCCCTGATCCCCGGACCGCCGCTGTCCCGCTTTGTGGTGGCCACAGAGAGTCAGTGGCAACGAAGGCCTCGCCACGGACAAAACAAAAAAACGCTGTCCGACGCTCGGAGCTGATTTGTACGGGAGTTTCATGGCGCTCTAGCACCGCAGCTCAGAATAAAGAGCGGCAGCTCAGGAATTCTGCCGATAATTGAAATAAAGGTAAGTTAGTCTAAAATTGTCTCAGATGATAAGCTGTTAGGACCTTTATGTTCAAGTTGACAGCCTTCTGAGACCGCGACTGTCGTACGACTCATGAGCAGCTGGCTTCAACTTCTACAGCTTTCTCGCGATATGTGGTAAGTTAGCGTCCTAAGGCCAACATAGAACCTTAGGCACAAGATCCAACACGAGCCTCCCAGTATTCCTCGAACTCTTTTCTGAAAAGCTGAAGCGTTAGCCAAGGCCGAGTACAGCATCCATAGAAAGCGGAAGAGGATGATTTGGACTTACCCGCTATCACTGCACCAGCCTCCCTCGACAGTAATCTTCTTGACAGTCCGGAGCCACATTGTCATCTGGACCTCGCTGATGAGGCATTTATCAGGCAAGCTGTCTGTAGAGCAATGGCAATACCCCTGATTATCCAACCGGTGTTGCCGGTACACTGTGTGCTTGCACTTCCAGCGCTGCTCAATAGTCATCCCACTTGACTCATAGGAAACCGTTTCGCCATCAGCAAAACTCCGGGCTCTTTCCTCCTCCCATGTTCCATTGCTGGTGGTGACGGTCAGACGGATGGCTTTCAAGTAGCAACGGTCGGTCAGCCAGGCTTCCAGCTTAGGAACCTGGTAGTACTTCGCTTCGTTTAGAATCTGGAGGTATAGCACATGGTTATGGCCGGTTTCGGGATTGTAGCAGAGAGGAAATATGCCGTGGCAGAGGTAAGACAGGACGTGGGCGAAGAAGTCTGGGTTGGCATCGATGAAGATCGAGTCGTCTTGCTGTTTCTTGATAGGCCAGCGACCGGAGAAAAGTGAGGCAAAATAACCGCTCCGGTCGGCCAGGCTGGCGACCGTGGTGTAAAACAGCTTCCCGCCTACATTCAGGACAACTGGCTCTGTGGACAAGGCGGGAGGCGTAGTGGTAATCGAAAGGTTCTCCATGATGGGAGATGTTCTGGATTCGATGTCAGCCGTAGTAAAAAAAGCCCTGGGGAGGCAGAAGTTCTTACTTGTAATGAACTTCAGCTCAGGTCGGACTACAGAAAAATGAGCAAAAAGGTTCGAATGGAAGTGAATGACTGCTGGTTTGTGAAGTTTGAGGATTGGAAACGTCATTGAACAGACTCTGCTAGACTCTATGGCCATTAAAAGGTCAACAAATTAATTCACCGAGGCATTCAAGTCTGATCCCTTGAAAGGAATTGTACTTTCGTAAGGCTACGACAGGATAAGGGTCGGTCAGATGTATGTACATGTACAGGACATATACAAGCCACTAAAGCCAGCCTATCAAAATCATGTTTGTTCGTTGAGGCATGGCCAACTCGATGCTGTCGAGTTGAAAGGTCCCGAATAGTTCGAAATGAAAATTGAACCCAGATTTCCGGTTTAGACATACTACGGTGAATACATTTCAGCGCAGCAGTGACTTCGTGTGAGGTACTCTCAGCTGCTCCCACGATTGTCAATTTTATGGTTACCTACCTAGTCAGGGCCACGTTCATGGTGGTTGTTGAACGACAGCTGGCAGGAGAGTACCAGCTGTCACATGGTGGCGATGCAGCCACAGAACGCCACAGAAATTTGGCGCTAGCTTATCAATCGCAATCAGCAACCGCGGGGGTATTTTCTCTGCAGCGCCTCCAAAATTTCGAGGGGACCTTCAGGACCCCACCACATCTTTTGCCTTATTACTCTTTCGACACCGTCTCTGGTCTTCATCCAGAATCACAAACAACTCTCTCCCTCTAATATCCTCTCGGGCCTGGAGCTGCGAGCGTTAGTCTTAGAGATTGATCACATCTTACGCCCCAGCATACCAGTGATACCCCGTCGCAATGTCGTTCTCCATGGATCTCGACGCTCCGATGCCGATGGCGCCCAATACGGGAGCGCCAGTCACGCATGCCACCATTCTCTGCTGCAACTGCGGCGCTCCGATCGACGGTACCACGGCAGTCGGTGCTCTCTGCTACGATTGCATAAAGCTCACGGTCGACATTTCCCAAAGCATCCCTCGCGAAGCCGTCCTCCATTTCTGTCGAGACTGCGAACGGTGGCTGTTGCCCCCTCAGAGCTGGGTCACTGCGGCTCCGGAGTCGAGAGAACTATTAGCCCTGTGTCTGAAGAAGCTGAGAGGGCTGAACAAAGTCAGGATCGTCGATGCCAGCTTTATCTGGACGGAAGCACACTCCAGGAGAATCAAGGTCAAGCTCACAGTTCAAGACTCGGTGTCTGAAGGAGTTTTACTACAGCAGAGTTTTGAGGTTGTTTACATCGTCGCTTGGCAGCAATGCGCAGAGTGCGCTAAGTCATACACAGCCAACGTCTGGAGAGCATCAGTCCAGGTCCGGCAAAAAGTGCTGCACAAAAGAACCTTCCTGTTCCTCGAGCAGCTCATCCTAAAGCATGGCGCACACAAAGACACGATCAACATCAAGGAGGCAAAGGACGGCATAGATTTCTTCTTCTCAGAGAGGAATCGGGCCGAGAAATTCGTCGACTTCCTCACATCGGTCGTGCCGTGCAAGGTCAAGAAGTCACAGGAGCTGATTTCGCAAGATGTCCACACATCTACCAAGTCATACAAATTCTCCTTCTCGGTCGAGCTAGTACCTATCTGCAAAGACGATCTTGTGGCGCTTCCCATTCGGTTGGCGAAACAAATAGGAAACATCTCGCCGCTGGTGCTATGCCACCGCATAGGCACATCCGTCAACTTCCTCGACCCAAACACACTCCAAACCGCCGAAGTCAGCGCGCCGATCTACTGGCGGTCGCCCTTCACGTCACTCATGGAAGCGCCCGACATGGTGGAGTTCATCGTCATGGACATCGAGCCGCTGGGGCCACAGAAGGGCAAGTGGACGCTCTCGGAATGCACCGTCGCGCGCGCTTCGGACCTGGGCACCAACGACAAGACGTACTACGCGCGCACGCACCTGGGCGGCCTGCTCCACGCGGGCGACTCGGTGATGGGCTACATGCTGACGGGCACCAACATCAACAACGACCTGTACGACGCGATCGAGGAGTCGAGCCAGTACGGGTCGACGATCCCGGACGTCATGCTGGTCAAGAAGCACTACCCCAACCGCCGGCGCAACCGCAAGAGGCAGTGGAAGCTCAAGCGCATGGCCAAGGTCGAGGGCGACCTGCTGCCCAAGAAGACGGACCAGGAGCGGATGGACGCCGAGTACGAGATGTTCCTGCGGGACGTGGAGGAGGACGAGGAGCTCAGGGCCGCGCTGGCGCTGTACAAGAACACGAATGCGGCTAAGAAGAGGGCGCAGGCTGACGCGGATGCCATGAGTGTTGCCGAGACGGAGATGACGATGGATGGGGAGGACGGACCAAGGGTTAATATGGAAGAGTTGCTGGACGATTTTGACGAGCTCGATATCCAGGACCAGGAGGAGTAGGGGGTGGTGTCACTATGGCGTTGATTTGGGGGTTCAATGCGGAGTTCTAGGATCAGTTAAGTTATCCTTCCAAAAAGTCGCTGGTTATTCTACCAACCTCGCCGATGCTATCAGAGGACCTTGAAATCCCGCGTATGTCTATTATATGTATGTGACCCCCGACCTACTTACCACCGCCGTACTCTCTATCCATCCCCCAAGACTGATCTACCCTCCCCTATTTGTCGGGAGTCTCTTGAGCGCACCGCCCATGACCATGACTTCTTGCAAGTCATCTCCCCTATCATCCACATACCAGCCGTCCTCAAGCGGGTTTGCCTCATTCTGCCCTGATCCTCCGCCCCCGCCCATTGTCCCTGACATGTCCATACCCTGCAGAGAGAAAGTCAAATCCACGGCGGGCGATCCGTAGTCGTGAGCGTGTGGAGCCGGTACAGGTTGCGCCGGTGCCATCGCGTTGATGTTCGGAATCGGTCCGAGGAGCGTAGGGTCTATAGACCGTGATGGCGAGTGGAGGTCGTATCCTCCATAGTGGGCTTCTTGAGCTACCGGGCTAAACGCGTTCATGTTTGGGTCTTGGTGAAACAGAAGGTTCCCCTGGGTGAGAAGGGCGAGCCTGCCATCGGCATGTTCTGGAGAGAGTCCTGTGGCAGCGGGCTATGCGGCGGAGCCAGGGAGGCCCTCATCCCGGAGTATGAGGATGGAGATTCCGGACTCAGGGACTGGCGGTGGTCGGGCGTGGGGCTCATGTGGTTGTGCGAAGGAGTGCCTGGCGACGGCGATAGAGTCCGTGCTGCTACGCTGAATGGTGAGGGGACGAGGTTCGGGTAGCGAGGACTAAGGTGACCGCTCGCGTAAGACTGCGGCGAGTTTGGGATGGACATATGGCCGCTGCCGTAATTGGAGAATTGACCTGCTTGTGATAGTGGCGAAAGCGGCTCTGGAGCGACAAGATCTGGAGAGTGAAGACCTGGAGACCTCGCTATGAATGCAGGTGCTCGGTAAGGGGAAGCGCCCGGAACCTGTAAGTTATTGAGGCGAGGGCTAGCAGCACCGAAGTTGGGCTGAGGGGAGGGACTCGTATTGAAACCTGACAGTCCGCCGGACATGTATGGCGCATGTTGCTGCGACGGACCAGCTACCTGAGAGAGCTGTCCAAAATCAGGGTTCCCACCCATGTTGATCGTTGTCTGGATATTTCCCTGCGATACCTCATTCTGTGCAATTGACTGCGCAAGACACCATCTGTCTATATCAATGTCCATGAGCTCGATATAGGGGGCATCTTCTTGCTGTGGCCTGATATCCGCGAGGTTGATGGAGCTCATGACTGTCCTAATGAGCACGCCGATAGCAAAACTCTTCCAGTACTCTGACATATATTCCGAGCCATACTTCTTGCGCCTGATGCGGTCCATACTTTTTAAGTGTACGTCTACAAAGGAAGCTGAGTCGGCTGGATCTCGACCCCGGCTTTGAATGTCGTCGATTAGGCCGCTAATGTAGCCGTTGAGCTCGGCAGCACGGGTGTAAGAGTCGTCTGCTAGCCCAAGGCCGGTGAGGGCTGCGCTTGGTGGCATGTTTCGCAAGACACGGCCCGCGAGGTCTAATGGTATCGGCTGTCTTCCTTTATGAAGCCCTAACAGAAGATCAACCTCCCTTGGGGTCTGCATGTTGGGGACCGCCCCGAAAGGCCATGCTGCTCGGTTGAAGTCCATGTCTGTAGGTGTCTTGAGTGGGTGCTGGGCTGCAATGACCTACAGAGAGGCCCAGATGTCTCTTGGAGGCGAGGTGCAAGGGCTTTATATAGTTGCTTGATGCGTCCATCTTGTGATCGATTCCTTGTAGTGAGTAGTGACTTATGCAGCCAGTTTGACCAGTAATAGGTGGTAGTGAAGAAGGAAACATGGCAGCAAGTCAATAGGATGCAGATGATTATATTGGATTGGAAGAGGTTGAGTGGATGATTATACCTCTGACGTCCATTTGTTCGTCGTATGCCCAATATCTCATATAGTATCTGAGACTTCCAATCACAGTACAAGTGGAGCTCAAGGCGCGAAAGGGGAGCGTAGAGAAAAGTGTCAGAACAGAGGTGTCAATTGTGATATTAGCAGCAACAACATCACCTTCGCAACCGCGATAAATACCATTTTCTGGGCCACAATATGGTTTTGAGACGGTCTGATTCTGGCCATATAATAACACCGACTTTAGAAAATGCTGCTGAGCACTCTCTTGACTTGGTCCGGTTGTGAGTCGTCCGCCGCCTTCTTCTTCTTTGCCAATGGTATTTGAGCAAAAGTCCTCTTTCTCTCCTTGCCAGAATGCTCCGCACCCTCGCCATCACCACCATCCTCGTCCCCATTAGCAAGGCTCTGTTCCTTCCTTCCTTTCTTAGCAGCATTCTTGGCCTCGATACCCTGTAGCATCTTGGCCCTCTCGACGTTTCGAACAAACTCCTTGTTCTCTTTCGTGGTCTTGCTGATCTCGGCCCGCATGCGACTTGTCCTCTCCGCGTTCTCCGCCGCGATCTGCTCCGTCAAGTTGTGCCACTTGAAGCCCTTCAGATACAACAGATTCCATATGTCGTCCCTGTAATAGCTCCCCTTTTTGCCGCCGATGGTCTGCGCATTGAGCAACTCGCACACGGCCTTGGCGTCCTTTTTGTTCACGAACTCAACCCAGCCGTCGACGAAGGACCGCTTCTTGTTGCCGCCGGCCTTCACTCGGCGGGTATGTGCCGCTGGGTCCTCCGGGGAGAGGAAGATGCGGTTGATTTTGCCGTAGGGCTCGAGTAGGGACCGTAGCTTGGCCGGCTTCATGAAGGGCGGTATGCGCGAGAGGTAAACGACACCTGACTTCTTGATGGCTGCTTCGGTTGCTATCAGATTCTTCTTCGTCAGAGGTCTTGAGACGTCGGGCAGGTCTAGGCGTTTCTTTGTGTCCTTCTGTTCCTTCTTATTCTTGTCTTTTTCTCCTTCTTCTTGCTGCTCCCCATCGCCCTGCGCCGTCGCTTGTGGTCGGGGCTTCTCTCCTTCTTCATCTTCTGAGACATCACCTGTGTCACTCTGTGCTTCGTCGTCGCTGTCATCCTTTACTCTCCTCCGCTTGGCGCTACGGCCACCTTTTTGTAGATCGTCTTCCGAGTCGTAACTCTGGCCGACATCTTCGTCGCTCTCGTCGGCGTCGAGGAAATGGTTCCTCTTCTCAGGTGCCATGATATTCGTAGCTGAATATATGAGCAAGCCTCCAAAATGAAATCGCAGAATTGGCGGTGGGTGGCCAGGAATCTTGACTATTGTGGTTGGTCTTCAATTTCTTTGATGTCGGTTCGAGGTCTCTGCCAAAATTTTGCGGGTCGCGTTCAGAGGTGTGCTCACCGGCGCTCACCGAGCCCCACCTCAAGTACACCTTTACTTGGACCTACTTCAACGAGATATTGCAAGGATCAAGTTCACACCTTCGATAGCGGCACACATGTCGGCGCCATAGCCTACACGAGATACTTTGGAGTTAACTTCACTACACATATTAGTTAGCCGTCTATTCCACTGACCTTGCCATCACACAACCGTGCAATCGCCTTCTCGCCTGCGCCCAGGTAGTACTTTCTGACTCCTTATCTTATCGGCGCCGAGGTCGGTGGGGGCAAGGGCAATGCCAGAGGGGCATCTCGAGTGCCACTCGTCATAAGTGGCACTTTCCTAAATGTCCACAGTGATTCTAGGCTCAAATATCCTCCAACCCAGATCTTTTGACGTTGTTCGTCCTCTCGAAACAGGAACTCGTATCTAAAACCCTCTCTCCGTCGGAAAGTGCAGCGTTACTATTGGCAAGATCCCCAGTCCGTGTTGCTTCAACACCGCCACCATGTCGGTGGAAGTCATTACAACCATCTCCCCAACCACGAATGAGGCCGTGGTGACCCGAAACGGCGTTTCGGCCGAGGAACTCAACCTCTTGCCAGAGACAGCCACTAGGGCCTTCCAATCATGGCGGCAAACAAAGCTTGCCGACCGTCAGATCATCATCAAGAAGGCTCTTGCCCGCTTGTCGGAGAGGACTGATGAGCTGGCCCAAGGCTTGACAAAGGAGATGGGTCGACCTATCAGCTATACCCCAAGCGAAATAACGACTGCTGTTAAGCGAGGAGAGTATCTGCTCAAGATCAGCGACGAGGCCCTAAAAGACACCGACGGCGAGCCGGAGAAAGGGTTCAAGAGATTTATCCGTAAGGTTCCGGTCGGGCCTGTCCTCATTATCTTTGCTTGGAATGTGAGCCTCACCGGTCTGCATAGTTTAATGAGTTTCTACGTGCACTAATGCGCCCCCAGTACCCATACCTCATCCTGGTCAACGGCCTCATACCAGCCCTCCTCGCCGGCAATTCGGTCATCCTCAAGCCATCCCCCCAGACACCGACCGTGGTCGAAGAGGTGGCCAAGGTCTTTGAGGAGGCTGGTTTACCATCAGGTGTAATTCAGTACTTTCACTCGGGCTCGCCTACCGTGATCGAGACCATCGTCCGTGATCCTCGCATCGCGCTTGTCTGTTTCACCGGCTCTGTGGCTGGCGGTCTAGCTGTACAGAAGGCGGCGTCGGATCGTATCGTTAACGTCGGACTGGAGCTTGGCGGCAAAGATCCGGCTTACGTTCGAGCAGATGTTGACGTCGCATGGGCGGCCGCCGAGATTGTCGACGGAGCTGTTTTCAACTCTGGTCAAAGCTGCTGTTCCATCGAGAGAGTTTACGTTCACGAGAGCGTCCATGATGAGTTCATCAAGCAGGTTCAGGACGTATTGAAAGGCTACAAACTTGGCGATCCGTCTAGTAAAGAGACGCACGTCGGCCCCGTTATCTCGAAGAGGTCCAAAGATGCAATCGAGGCACAGATCAAGGATGCACTCGAGAAGGGCGCCAAAGACGAGACTCCGGATAACGAGTCGTTTGAGAACCCATCGCCGGCGTCGGGCAATTGGATCGCTCCAACGCTCCTGACTAATGTCAGCCACGACATGACCATCATGAAGGACGAGACATTCGGTCCTGTCATCCCTGTGATGAAGGTTTCCAGTGACGAAGACGCGATTCGCCTGATGAACGACAGCGAGTTCGGGCTCACGGCGAGTATCTGGTCTAAAGACACAAACAGAGCGTACGAGCTCTGCGAGTTGGTCGAAGCAGGAACAGTGTTTGTGAATCGCTGTGACTTCCCCAGCCCGGTAAGCCATGCTCATCTCAACGTTGACGCGTTTCCATCCCTTACAATTCGGGGAATGACTGACGCCGTGACAGGATCTCGCGTGGACTGGCTGGAAGAACTCCGGAAAGGGCCAGACCCTGAGCAAGTATGGATTCGATCAATTCGTCAAACTGAAGAGCTATCATCTTAAGGATTATCCTAAATAAAGAAGAGAAGGGGTAACGCCTCAATTAGCCAGGTGGTGATCTTTCCAGGTCTGGTTCTTCTCGGCAAGGGATGTGCAATGCGTGGCGGTGGAGTCGCTACAGGCGTTCAAGACATGGCTTACACAGCAACCAATAGTACCACTACTGCAGCCTTCGGAACTGGGAACATTTGGCCTTTTGAACACTCGCCAGTTTTCTTATGGTGGTTCTGCAATTGTTGCACGGGACGGGTAACCGGGAGACCGTGTACCTAGTTAATTGTGTCTCGTTCCCCAGTGAGACCAAATTTTGATTGGGACCGCATTCCAGCTTTGAGTCCCTGGAGTCCGTTCAAAAAGCTCCCTTCCAACCATGTTCGTATACTAGCAACACCATTCCAACCAGCACAGGGCGACCCGACCTTGGCCGCCCAAAATGTGAGTCAATTCATCTCGCACCGCTGCCGCCCTGTTCACGACGGTAATATGCTCGTGACAGTCCAGCGGAGTCGTACCCTCTCTTTAGCACTATATCTTCTTGTCTGGTCCTGGCCGTTATGTTTGAGGTCGAAAATAACAACATTCTTCAACTCGTTCTTTCACCACATCACACTCTTTTTGATACTTGTCTTTGTCCTTCCCACTTCCAACACTTGGAGGTAGATCCGTGACACCAACGTTACCGAGTCAGCGCAGGACCTCGCACAAAGCACCGCGATCCGAGACGACGCCCGCGTCTGCTCGATCTTCAATGGGCCGTACTGGTTGCCCGCGCCACTCATTTTAGTACCTACTTGCTCTTCTCGCAGTCGCTCTCTTGGCATTGTGTTGCCAGCGTCAACTCGTTTCACGGCATAATCAGGCGAGCTTCGTCAGCTTGCACTCGCCAAATCATCCATTCATTTTCCGCCGATATCAAGCCTCTGCCGGATTCTCTCGTCTTCCTTGCTTTTTCTGCTCCTCGTCCAGTAGCTCCATCAACACTCTTCAAATTCCAAGTACCGACCACAACGATGCCTACCTGCCTGGACTTCCGCAGGATTCGGAGCCGTCTCCAGGACATGGTTTGCTTCCGTCGGGAGAAGAAGCGGACCCTGAAGATTGTACGCACAGAAACTCTCTCCAACCCTGGTTCTCTCTACATCACTCCGGATGACTAACATTTGGACTTCGTCTAGTCTGCTCCATTCAACTTCAAGAAAGAAGGCACTTGTCTCCCAGGTATCACTGAGAGCGAGTAAGTCGAGCTGTCCGTTATTTCACCAGATGTCCAGAACCTAACAATTCTCTCCAGGATCTCTGTGTTGCGCGAGAAGGCTGCGGCCAGTTGCGTGGGCATTCGCCATGACCACGACCCTACCGCCCTTCGCCCTCTACGGATACCCTCTCAAGCCAACCTCCGGAGCAACTCTCCCACGACAGGGCTGAACGGCTCGCCTTTGTCGAGCATTTCTGGCAGCACCTGGTGAAAGAGGACGAGGGACGTCGAGAACGCTCGACGTTGGCGGACGATATGCGATGATTGGGCCCTGATGGACGATGTGAAGAATATGATACCACGGCGGAAAAGGAGAAAGAACAGATCAACCAGGGAGATATTGGGCCTGATGGCGGAGCAGATCGACGACAGAGAAATGATGGAGGCGAGAGCAGACTGAAGTTCGGTATAGATGTAATAATACTGCCTTCTATTGCAAGGCTTAGATTGACATAGACTGTCCATGAGCGCATGACTTAGGCGGCCCCCAGACGTCATGTTTGAGGTTAAGCTCGCATGCCCACCTCGCCCATTGCCCTCGACTCGTCGTTTAATGGTTCCCTTCTCTGCTTTGCTCTCCAATCATTGAGAGGTTGTAGTTGCGCAGCTAACATGCGGAATCCTAGCACGGGTGTAGAACGTCTGGGAGGGGGTACTGAGCTACTGATCCTGCATTCAGCACACAGTAGCTCTCACCAACCGTTCAACAACCAGAAATTGTCTACAGCCATTGGCTAACCGTAAATGCCTATCATCCATTCAGGAACCGCAGCTCCCAACATCCTCGCAAGTTTTGATCACCTATTGGTCAACCCTCTTTGAACGGTAAAAATGCACCATGTCATCCCAGCTACTGGCGGCCGTTGTCACAGTGTAGCGATACTGATATAATGGGACGCTGAACAACACCCTACGTCTTGGTACGTCAACCCCTTCCTGAATAAACTCTATGTTCAGACGACTATGGTAAGGTTTGCAATTGAGGTTTGTGCGGGAACTACCAAACGCTTTGCGAACCTTACGTGGACTGAATAAACTCTGATAAGAAGGCATGTAGGGTATAAATAATTAGCCCAACTGGGCCGTCGCCCACCAGCTCTTCTCTCCAACAATCCTCCACATAACTCACAGGTACGATAAAGCCATCGAATTAGCACGACACGGCTTCCACGACTGGTCAGCCTGTGCCACTGAACGTCACCTTTAGTCTCGAATCCGTGTTCCTATCGTCCTACAGGGCCGATTCATCGACGCAAAGCTGTTCCAAGCTCGAGAACAAGGACCTATCGCCATTTGAATCCTTTCCGCATACTCAATCAACATGGCCATGTATGAGTGAGCAGATCTCCTTCCCCGACTGCCTTCTATGGCTTGTCGAACTTTCCGTCCCTGGGAGAACGTGTATGTGTGATCGCAAGTCTGACCAAGAAATAGGCAAGCAACCGCGAGGGAAACCCCACCGCCCGAGTACCAGAAGTGTGTAGGAACTCTGGCTATCGTCCCGACGGAGGGCAAGTTGGGTTACGTCGGCACGGGAGCCGACTTCGATACCAAGGAGATTACTGCGCGCCTTGATCGCTTGGAAGCGACACTGGACAGGATTGAGGCGGCCATCCTTGCCGGTAATGCCAGCAAGCAGACTTCAGGCTGCCCATGCTCGTTGCGGCGGTTCTGCCGGCGGTTATGGTCCGCTGCTCCAGTTGAAAGAAAGCGATTTCGGCTAGGAGAGAAAATGGAGCGTTTATGTTTTCGGCAATTGAAATGGATGGACGAGTTCTCGGCTTGGTGCTCGCGGTCAATAGCTCACCTCGCGGAGTCCGAGGCCAAATCGTGCGACGATCCCGCTCGTCGGGCAAAGCTTATGGCGAGGGCAGCTGAGGAGCGACGAAACGCAGAGCGGTTTAAGGAGACCGCCATGTATTTGCGGGAATGCATCAAGAACCCCGACATCTTCGAAGAATCGAAGTTGGATGAGCTTCGCCCTAAGTTAGGTGTTGACTTTAGCTAAGATAATTCGGTGCTTATTACTACTACTAATACTTAAGAGTAAGCCCCCTCCGCAAACTTTAGCTGCGACCGTCTTTGCTGCGTTAACTGCTCGCCGACTTGGTCTTCCGAAAGACCAGCTACAGGCAGCTATATTAGGACTTAGGGGGCAAGTAAATAAGAAGTATATAAATAAAGGGTGTGAAAAAAAGGGGTACACAACTAAGGAGTACACAAACACAAATAAGGGGTGCGTAGGTAGGCAAAATGGGGGTGCGCCTGGAGTGTGGCTCATAACCACCTGTACCGTGTTTCATTAGTTTTAAGGTGGAAATGGGACTACTCTCTCAGCAGTCAGATATGAATTCGTAAATTGAGCGAGGAAAATGACCTGCTATGAGGCTAGATACCTTTATTTACAGTTGATGCGTCTCTGCGTTGGCTCCAGACGAGACATAAATCTCTCGACTGGGTTCCCAGGCGACACCGACGTGGAGGTGCAGAGTCCGTCTTCTATCGCCCATAAGAATACAATAATCCCAGACACAAAACAAAAGGAACGGACGGCCAAGAAAAGAAAAGGAGAAAAAAAAAACCTTACGCCCCTGATGGGCCCGATCCTCCCGACACGACGCGCCCACGCACGCCGCCGCTTCCCATGCCAGCTCCGCTAGCACTCCCGCCGCCACCACCCCCGTCACCGCCACCGCCGCCACCGCCGCCACCGCCGTCCCCGTCGCCATCACCACCGCCGCCCTCACCGGCGGGCACCCCCTGGCCCATCTCCAGGTCCGGCTGCGGGCGGCCCCTCCGCAAGGGCGCCTAGCTCACCGATGACTTGTACGCCCGGTCGACCCACCGGCGAGGGCCCCCGAGCAGGAAGCTGGTAGCCCATTCGAAGGGCGCTGCGACGTCGCGGGGGGTCCACCCCGCCCAAACAACCACCGTCACCACCGAGGAGGCGGCGCTGATGGCGGCTAATGCCATGACGGCATTGCCCCAGTGTCCCGCGAAGGACGGTCTGTGGAGCTCAATGAGCTCCCGAAGGAGCCCATTGTTCTCCCGAAGGAGCCCGTTGGTCTCCCGGAAGAGATCGGCGATCTCCCTTCCCGTCTCCTCCGTCATTGGAGGCATTGTAGGGGTTCGAACCCTTGTTGCTGTTGTTCTTGTTGTTGTTTCTGCTGCTGCTGCTGCTGCTTGCTATGTTATCTCGTTAGCTGCACGGCGGTTGAGGGAAGAAAAGGGACGGAGAGAAGAGATCCTGGATCACTGAGGTAAAGGTAATAAACTTCGACGGTGGACCCTGAGCAACGTCAGTAAGGTGAGGTAGTTCCTTCTCAGTAAGGCAGTTCCTTCTGGACGAGAACAATAGGGGAAGGAAGGAACAAGTCCCAGACAGGTAAGTCCGGGACGAACTTGGCTTAATCATGGAAGGACTCGGCGGGTACTCAGCTTGGCAAGTCACGCCCATCAGGTCTTCCTGCCTCTGAGAGCCTAAACAGACCACGGAAGGGGAATGGGTGCACAAATTAAGGGGTGCACAGGTGGCCAAATCGGGGGTACGCCCGGAGTGTGGCTCGTAGTTATACTAGATGGATGCTCAGGCGCAGCAACGAGAACCGAATAAAAATACAGATAAAAGTAAAGGGGCCCATGAAGTACGCCGTCTAGCAGACCAGCTGTAGCCATGAGGTCAGGCCGCAAATCCTACGAGCAGTGGCCTTACCAGGGTGTGATATACCTTGACTTCATAATTTGCAGTAGAGACGCCGCCAGAGACTCTCGGCGGCGTGAGGCCAGAACGACGTCTACTCATATGCATGTTCTAACAGGTGTTGACAAAGGCAAGGTGATAAGGGACCAAGGCGTTCAAGGGCATTGTGGGCACTGAACAAGTAGTAACGAGTACTTTGGTTGGTCTTCCCAGCTTGGGGGATTGGGAGACAACCCTATATACAGCTATCTAAGACGAACCCTACATGAGCTATCTAACACATATGAAATCCGGTGGCATGCCTTAGCAACCATGGAGCTGCTCGGGCAGCTTTCTCCGATAAGGATCGGGATCTTTGAAAAAAGCGAGAGTTGAGACCTGGGTAACACGACGGCCGCTCTGACAACGCGGTCAGCCATTGGTGACGTGAGTTCGCTGCTGGTGTGCTGACGACAAGGACTTTTTGGTCCCTAGTACGTGAGTTGTCGTCCATGTGACGTGACGGTACAGCTTCAGTGTCGAGCCCTCGTCGCGGCGATGCCTTCTTGAGGTTATACAAGTCGAACATTGTAAATTCGTGATTGAACATTTGCGTAACCACTTCACGTGGCGCAGCGGCTCCTGAACGGTGGAGACATTGTCGAAGTAGTCGGTCAGGAGTAGGTATTACTGAGACCGTCCGGGTTGATAGTAGAATACCTTTTGACGGCAAGAGTGGCGAAAGATAGACGTCCGGTAGGGAGGACGCAAAGAGCGCAGGGAGGGAAATGAGTCATGCCGCGAGGCAGAAAGAACCGGAGCCATTAGGCAAAGAAAGAGGAGTCATCAGGCAAAGATATGAGAAGCCATTGGCAAATGTACATATCACGAAGCCGGTGCAGCCAACAAGATCGTTTGAGAGGATTACATACCGAGCTAGCAGCAAGCAGCGTATTATTCTTTTGACAGCAACAACGTTGGTAACAACAGACAATGACGGTGACAGCAGCAACTGCGGACCTGATCGGGTGCCGTATCCGCAAGTTCCGGGACAGATATGATGTCTGACGCTGGCATAACCGAGGGCCGAGGAGTGTTGGAACTTGGATGAAGAAGGATTGTTTTTTCTGGTAGGGCTGGAGGGCTGGAGCTTTGAAACGGAGACAGAGTGCGAAAGTGGCGTGTAGTCCAGGAGAGGAAGCACTGTAAGATCTTTCAAGGCCGGTACCGAAAGGGATCCTAAACACGACAGAATGTCAGTAAGGGAAACATGAAGTCCATCAAGAGAACCCAACCAAACTCACAAGGGGTAGATTTGAGTCGTCACGAGCTCTATCTCCCGTTGCTGGACTGACGATGGGTACGAGAGGAAGAAGTGTGAATAGGACGCCGCGAAAGATCTTGTGTGTCCATGAGTGTATGGCATGCGTATGGTCCATGGAGCTCGATGTTGTTTTTTCTGCGGAACATGCTGCGAAGGATCTGCCAGCCGAAGAAATGAGCCGGCTTGGGGGAGAAAGAGATAGTATTGAAGTCTGTGGCGACATGCTGGAAGCATTCGGGTATGTATTCTTTGCAGCGGAGGACTTGACGTCTTTGTGAATGTGGTAAAGATCGTAAGATTGTAGTCGATGCCAATGATGAATAGAAAGCACAGAAGGCTGCCGGAGAGGTAGTGCCAGAGAGTAGATTACCTAGGTATCCACGGTTAGTCTCTGAAGCAACAGTCTCAAATCCAATGGACAAGATTTACGACGGCAGGCGTATACATACATGCCCGCACCGGCCCATGTAACCTTCCTTATCTCCTCCAGCGGCCCAGATCTGCCGTTATTCCAACAGCAGCAGATAGGACGACCCTTCCCAGTCGAGATGGAGAATACAATCGTGGCTTCCACCCAGTATAAGGTACCTAGTATCATCTGCCTTGCAGAGTCTGCTGCTTCCCCTGCTTACCGACTAGTTCAAGTAGCTTATCCTAGAGAAGGGCAGTAACAGACAGGAAGGCAGAATCATACCAGATGAGAGAAGTTACTAGCAGCAGTGGCGGCTCTCCAGAGCACCTGCCACTCAGCGCCTGACAAATTGCTGTTGAGTCGATTGATTGATGAAGGAGGCACGAAGTTAACATATTCATTTACTCGTGTCTACCTGCCAGATTTCATGATCCGTGTGGTAGCTATCCATCTTTCTCTCTTATTCTTCGTGGCATGTTCAAGCTGCCACTTCCTACCTATGTCTATGTCTACTCGGTATGGAGTTCAGTGTGATGATAATAAGGTAGCTGCAACTTGGAGCAGTTTTGCTTATTCCAACTCTGACGAGTGTCCATCCAACTGATCTCACGTGTCAATGCCAACTGCCGAACTTTTCACATTTCTGTGGTCGGCGCGTACGCAGGGTACAGTCGTCATGGAAGGCTCCGGTCAGCTGGTCGTGCCTAGATGCGCCTGCCAGATCGCGACGTGCAGAGCTGAATTGTGCATGGAAACTGCAAATATCGTAACACTGTCTCTGGGAGGTGCATAGGTAAGGAAACTGATGGTGGAGAATCATTTGACAGGGAAGGCACGTCCAGTCAAGGCACCGAGGGGCCAGGCCGCCAAAGAGACGAGATCGCGGTCAGGTACCACCTGCCGGACTTTGCAAAGTCAGCTGGTGCTGGGCCCCCATCAGGAAAGCTCGTACACGGAACCTACCTTACCTTAGGTAGCAGAAGGTAGTCGGCATCAACGACATGGCGTGCGCCGTGATGTGAGACTTGGGGATAATGAAAACGGAGTATCGGGCTCGATGACAGATCACATCACCTGTTTTCTAGGTACTATCATCTCCTCTTCAAGTCTTCATAATCCACCCTTGGTAATCCTCTACCCTTTCCGCCCTCACACCTTCCATTTCCCCCTTTACACCGAGTAGACTGACCCGTCCGCCCTTCTCCTTGCTCCACTTCGCCAAAAACCCCTCCAGCCGATCGGTCGTCGCCTTATCATCTTTGACCAGCAATGCCAGCGCATCAAATCCGCCCGCGCCCGGTACAACACCGCCATACACACCCTCAACCTCTTCCAAGGCATCCAGGAGTTCCGTCTGGCTCTCCGGTTCGATCGGCACTCCGCTCTCGATCCCCATCTTCCGTATCAGTTCCCTAATCCCCTTCAAGGCAGCACGTATCTCCTCCGTCCTTCCCTCTCTCAAAACCTCCGCAAGCGCCTCGTTACGCCGTTGCAGCTCATCCCACAGCTCTTTCGCATCCCCTTCCTTATCCGCCCTCCACCTCAACACGCTCTTTACCATCCCGACGGTCTGACTCCCGCAATCGACATCACACATCCGGACGGCCACGCCGGGTGGCAAGCTGACCCCATCCTTCCGGATCTCGGTGTCCCACATCTTGCCACCCTCGTCGTTGACCAGCGCCTCCAGCCGCGCTCCAAACCCGCGGGAGCCGACGTCGCCCAACCCAGCTAGCACAGACGGACTAAACCGGCGGTACAGACAGCTCCCCCACACGGCAGCCGCGACATCGAATCCACTGCCCACCTTCCCCTGCGCGGCACAGTGCGCCGCCTGGGCGAGGTTGTGCAAGACCGTCTTGCCCTCCGTGGACTCCAGATCGAACGCCTCCCGCGGCAGGTAGTGGCCCAGCAGGCTCGCCGTGAGGGCCGTGACCAGCGCGGCGGAGGAGCCGAGGCCGGTCTTGTGCGCCTTTGCCAGGGGCACGGGGAAGGAGGCGAAGCGCGGGGGGGGTTGCGGCGTGGCGCCGCTCTCCGAGCCGGAGGGCGACGCGCCAGGGACAGCGGCGGCGGAGGAGGGGGCGGAGTAGTAGTCGTTGTCGGCGAGGATGAGCATGTGGGAGGGCTTGATGCTGCTGTGCGGGGCGCGCCGGTGGGTGGACGAGCGCCGCGAAATGTAGGAGAGGACGTAGCTGAGGGTTGTCTCCACGAAGGGGTTGGGGTTTATGTGGGAGCCGCTGCTGGGGGTGTCAGTATGGTCTACATATATAAGGTTTGAGACGGATTTATCCTCCGGAGTACAGATAGGTGTGAGGAAACATCGGTCATGAGACTGTTGGATAGGTCGCATGGGTGAATATATAATATAAAAGAGATGCGTAAACTCATCAAGATCTTATGGAGACTTGGCGAGAATCGCACGAGACCAGCCCATCAACCATCGACGGTCGTCTTAGAAAACTGCTGAACAGGAGACCACACATGAGATAGGACTTACATCTGCAGCTGTGTTACCTTGATCCCGCCATCACCTTCAGCGAGACGGTAGCCGTACCGCCATTGAGCCTCAAGAAATTGCGGACTTTCGACCACTATCTCGGAAAGCTGGACTCCGGGACTTGTTTTAATCTCCTTGGCGACAACGTTGATACGGGCGCTCAGGCCGAAGACCAGACCGGTATAAGCTCGGTCAAGCACGAGATATCCGCCGGCCAGGAGGACCTTCCCGGGAGCCGAGACGGCGCTGGTCGGGTTCGGCGAGCTGACCATAGTCTCTTCCGGCGTCTTCCCTGCTCTCTCTTCTCCAAGTTCTCCACTCAGGGTTCGCGGGGTGGAAGAATATGCCGCGACTGAGATAAAGTGGCGTCTATGTTTATGCGAGCTGCAGTGCAAGTGATCTCACGGCGGCCTCAATGACGTCGGATGAACAAGACGGGCAGAATTATGAGCGATCAACACTTGTATAGTTGGGGTCGAGTTGCACAATGCTCCTGATCATCAGGAACAGGAGCAATTTCATTTCTTCAATTTGAGGCGGGGAAGGGGAAAGAATGCGGGGCAATCTCCGGGAGAGAGGATTGGTAGATCTTTCGACCTGTCATCCACGACGCCCAATGATGCATTATGATCAGGCTGCGATCAACGACTCTCGAAGTTTCGATTCTAGGTTTGTGAATTGGGCTCCAGGTGATCACAGGAATGGAGCAGCTTATTGGCAATACCGTTGCTGAAGGTCTTCTGGCGATTGGCGAATTAGAACAGCCTGAGCGTAAGGAGTTTAACTTCACTTGAAGCAACAGCTAGTAGCCACAAGAACGCGTCGGTGACAATGTTCCTTTAAACAAGGACGAATGCAAATAGGCAGTAGATATGTGCTGATCAAATGCGATAGACTGCCATCGTCATCGTGGGTGGTACCTTGAGACTAGTAGCGGTCATGAACATCGCCAGTGCATGCTTCAATGAAAATCACTCCTAAATCACAGCATAATGGCAACTGAGTTCTCGATAGAGATGTCCAAGATCTGGAGTCAGTCGCTGGCCATTGGGATAAGGTTAAATCAATCTTCATCATAGTCATCTATGATCTCCATGCCCGTTTGATATTCGGAGCCGGGGTACACAGTGAACGACCGTAGCGTGCTCCGTGACACTGTGATAATCGCCGATATGGCCGAACTTTACGTCAGTTTCCGACCGTCCGCGGGCTGGCGGACTCTTCGGGGGGGTCGACACGGCCGAGCTGAGCCGACAGGGGTAAGCCGGGCAGAAACAAGCTCCGCTGCCGCCCGTTGCAAATTGGCCCGTCCCTTGGGTTCGCATTGACGCATTTGCTTTACGAATGACATGTACCCCACAGATGAGATTGAGCTGGAAATGAGGCGCAAACATGGGAGACAACGAACAACACATTCGCTCTCGTGTTCGGAAAAGCTCTCTACGGTACGTACTATCTTTTGCTCCCTCTTTCCTCGAAGTTGAGAAGTGGTCCGAGTCATTTTAACTTTCACATGGCACTGAAAGGGCAAAGCTCGTTAACCCCACGATCCCACTGTTTCCGCCTAATGCACCCGACAGTAAATACTGTACTAACTCCGTCCCGGCTTCTCCCTCGCCTGCAGAATCTGGAAACAGCCACGACAATTCGACCAATCGGAGCCCACCTTAACCCTCCATTTTGTTCCTTCCTTCGCTCTCGCTTTCCGTTCCTTCCTCGAAGACAAGGCAGGGGGCGACGCGTCCGAGGCTGCCGGGATGGAAGTCTCATTCGTCATCCACCTTTGGAGCCTGCGATACCTGGGGCAGAAAGCGATGGCTTGAAGTCGAATATCATTGACTCGTACATTTCACGGGCCAGGACAGGGTTACACGTGTAAACCGACTGCTATTCCAAGGCATTTGAGGCAGGAACACTCCGGGTAGCCACGCACACGACACCCACACTAGTCCTTCTAACCAGGGCTGTGCCTCGAGATTCCTCGATATCCTCGTCTCGCAGTCGCAAATGCCATCTGTCCCTAAGTCTAAATTGTAGTGTAGCAAGTGTGGGGTCTGCCTTTAGAGATATATCCTTCCTCCCTCAGCGTGTTCCTCCTTCAGCAGCCTCCTCTAAGTCCTCAACCTTTATATACTGTCTCGCATAAAACGCGATCTGCCTCTGACCTTGCTCCTTCACTATAATTTTCGCCGGCTCAGCATACCGTGCACACGTTGTCTTGCTATCTGCCATTCATGATCTCTAAACATCTGCGCCCTGAGCTGAACTGTGGGGTAAAACAGGCTGCCTGAGTCACAGGGCCCTTTTGGTAATTGGGGCACTAGCGAAGCCTCCCGAGTCCACCCATCCGTCATCCGAATTTTTTTCATTTCCATTCGGAGCGCACTGTCAGTTCTGCGCCCACCCAGAGAGGATCCCAATCGCGATTGAGCTTCCACAAATACCATTCTGCTTCTCCTCAGCTACACACCCTTTCCCTCCCTTCCTCTGTTCCCCTTCGATTCGGTCTACATTCTCTCGACAACATCTCTCCAGATATCACCATAATATCCCAGTCAGCGCGTTTGTTTGACGGCTTCGGTGTCGTCAAATGAACCTGCAGTTGCGCATTTTGTTATCTTCCCATGTAAGCCGATCGCCATTCATGCTATTTTTCTTTTTGGTTGGAGCTCGGCCGCAGCTCGGATCAGCCGAAGCTATCAAGTCAATGCAGCTTGCTACTCGTGCACTCATACTGACATGAACTCTTCTCTGCAGTCACCGTCCCCTCCTTAGGTGGTTAATCAACTAAATGCCCACCGTTTACTCTTCCGTCTTCCAGAACTTCATCCGTCAGGGATTCTCGAAATCTTTCACCCACGGCTACGCACAATCCGTCGTAGCTGCCACACATCCCCATGTTCTAAATTCACAAAATCGCCCAACCTTTGCACGGCGTAACAGCCAGCGGGTTGGGCGGCTCCAGGTCGGCCTCAACGGCCTCAATGCTGCCTTTCACACCACCACCCAGTCTTCCCTTCCCTCCCTCGACCGCCGGCACGAGAAGCTCCCCAGCCATCTTGACGACAGGATCGCCATCCACGGTGGTCTAGATGCCTACTTCGAGCATCTCCAAAAGAAGGAGCGCACCGAGGAGGAGGAGAAGGACTGGGTCCAGTTCCAGTTCCAGAAGCGGTTAGAATGGAAGCCCAAACCGGCTGCTATACTGCTTGGCGGGGAGCATAGGACGCAAGCCGCCGACGGCCAGGAATCAGTTCAGGATGGTTCCGCGCCGGCTCTGTCTGCCGAGGAGGCGGCAGCTTTGGCACATATCGATGCCGCACTCGAGAAGGAGATCGAAGCACGGAATCAACTTGCGGCTCTGGAAGAGGAGTCACAGTCCCTGCTGACGCCCAATGCTTCTCCTGCCGACGAGCTCCGTACACGAACGGCTACGCCCGTCTCAAGGGTCCGAACACCTGGAAGCATCGCTCGCACAGCGACACCGCCCGTCGACCCTCAATCGCAGACATATGCAGACCACCTCACGAAGCTCTCTGAGGCCTCAAGATATGCTGAGATTCCAGCTGTGTTCGAGGCCATGCTTGTGGCTGGCGTCAAGCCCATCGCCACAGCATACAATGCATTGTTGGTCGCGGCTATCCAATTGCCTGCCGAGAAGAGTGAAGTCGTTAGCAAGGCGCTGGACGTCTATTCCGACATGCTTCGACGCAAGGTGTCGCCCGACAGCGTTACTTATGATATTCTGGTTGGCCTTCTTGCGTCTCGGTCTCTCGAGGCTGCTAGCTCGAAGAAGGATCTCGAAAACAAGCGTCTGCGCTTCGGTGGCATGGATGAGCCTGGGAAGTTCATGCTCGTCTCTCACGAACTGGAGCATGCGATTCTTTCGGAAGACGATCGGCTGGATCATGCAATCCAGCTGTTTCAATCATCGGTCACCCACAACAAGGCAGCTTACTCTCCCGAGACATACCATCAACTGATTTCGGCCTGTGCCTTGGCTGGTCGTGTTAGCGAGATGCTGTTTCTTTTTGACCATATGGAGGCGAACAGGACTGTCCCCTTTGCTGCCACTTTTCCGGCCATGATCACAGCATTTGCCAACTCCGGTGATCTCATTAGTGCTGTGGAGTGCTACAACGAGTACCGGAGTCTCGCGATTGCTCATGACGGGGGTGAGAAGACCCTGCATGACCGTTTGGATGCCCATGTGTACGCCTCTGTCATCAACGCCTATGTCATCTCTGACAAGATCGAGGGCGCTATGAAGTTCTACAAAAAGGTTGTACAAGAGGATGGCGCCCGCGGTGCTGATATCAAGGACAGCCTCATTAGTCACGGCTTTGTGGATGGCTTGATTCATCGTGGAATATACGAGGAGGCACTCCGTTGGGCCCAGGGCATCGAATCACAACTGCGGGCACGTACCATGAGCGAGATTGCAACTTCGGCGGCTGATCATGGTGACCGACAAACCGCAATGGCGGCTTTCGCAAATGTCTCAACATTGAGCGAGGCTGCAACCCCCGCGATTGCTCTCCTTGCAATGAGCGTACGCGAGGGCGATGTTCCAGCTGCTACACAGTACTGGCAAGTTCTGACTAGCCCGGAGATGGAGGCAACCGAATCGTTCATCGAACCTACCGCAATGTATGCTGTGGCCCTGATCGGTTCCGGCCAGATTGCTGAGGGACTCACCCAGTCTGAGACCATGTTCCAGCGCATTCGCGCTACTGCCCTGAAGAATAACCGGCAAGTCGGTGACGAGATCGAAGAGGCTTCAGAATTCATATCGCAGTACATGGCGGCGAGGAATCTTGCTGATCCAAGGGAGATTCCGATTGCCTCGCCCGCGGCCTATGCGCCGCCTCAGTCCTTCGCGGCCACTCCATATCCACAAACGCCCGTTGTTTCCAACATTGAGGACACCTTCGACCCTTACGCGCAGACCACGGACTTTAAGGGCTCTTCTCTGATCGCTGATGAACTGGAGGGCTCCCATGGTCGTCGGGGCCCCCGCCTGAACGATGCCCTTGCTCGGTTCCGTAACATGCGTCGTGCTGGCAGACACCCCCGCTACATCACGTACGCCAAGCTTATCTCTGCTGCTGCTCGTGATGGTAAGATGGACTTGTGCCGTGACATTCTCGAGATGGCTCGCACAGACGTTCCTCTACTTCCGCACTACGCTGTTGTCCGGTACGGTTGGACATCTATCTTGGACGCCATGGTCGGCGCTTGTCTCACGCTCGGCAACCGCAACATGGCTGAACAGTACCACCGGGAGCTTCTGGCGATGGGTGCAGCCCCTTCGGCGAACACCTTCGGTCTGTACATCACCACTTTGAAAGAGTCTACCAAGACCTTTGACGAGGCTTCAGAGGCCGTCAGGATCTTCCACCGCGCGAAAGCTGAGGGTGTCGAGCCAAGTTCATTCTTGTACAATGCGCTGATTGGCAAGCTTGGCAAGGCCCGCCGTATCGATGACTGTCTCTTTTTCTTTGCTGAAATGCGCGCTCTGAACATCAAGCCCACTTCTGTCACTTATGGAACCATTGTCAACGCTCTGTGCCGTGTCAGTGACGAGAAGTTTGCCGAGGAGCTGTTTGACGAGATGGAGGCGATGCCCAACTACAAGGCTCGGCCTGCGCCATACAACAGCATGATGCAGTTCTTCCTGACCACCAAGCGCGACAAATCTAAGGTCTTGGCCTACTACGAACGCATGAAGTCCAAGGGCATCGCACCCACTGCGCATACCTACAAACTCCTGGTCGATACGCACGCCACCCTCGAGCCCATCAACATGACCGCTGCTGAAGCTGTCTTGGACATGATCCGGGCGTCGGGACAGCAACCGGAGCCTGTTCACTATGCCTCGCTGATCCACGCACGTGGCTGTGTCCTTCACGATATAGCCGGTGCTCGTCGGATCTTCGACTCTGTGCTCAAGGACCCGTCCATTAACGTGAACGCATCCGTCTTCCAGGCCCTGTTCGAGGCCATGGTCGCCAACCACCAGGTTGCCGACACAGAGGCCGTCCTCAAGCAGATGCGTGGCCGAGGTATCGACTTGACCCCGTACATTGCTAACACGCTCATCCACGGCTGGGCCGCTGAGAATAACATCTCCAAAGCCAAGGAGATCTACTCTTCCGTCGGCCGCGACCGCCGCGAGCCCAGCACCTACGAAGCGATGACTCGCGCGTTCCTCTCTGTCGAGGACCGGAAAGGCGCAGAGGCCGTCGTCACCGAGATGCTAAGCCGCGGATATCCCAGTGCTGTCGTCAACAAGGTGTTGGAGTTGCTCGGCGGTGGCCATGCTGAAGAGGCTGGCAGCGCCTAGAAGGCTCGCCCTTGCTACAGCGGCTACCGCGTTTACCGCAGCGCGGGGCCCGCGAAGCAGCTCTAACTTTCGTGGGATAAGGTTTCAGCATCATCACATTTTCCTTTGTCTTACCTCGCGTCAGGCCTGTTTTGATACCCAGTGTGCGATGATGAGAGCGACGGGTCGCTCTGGGTGTTGAAGATGCGCTCCGAGGCGGCATGGGGTTGGCAGAGCATTTTTCCTATCTTATCTTTGTCTTTGTCGATCCGGTTCAAGCGCATGGCGTTACGAGGGTAGTTAACCGGGGGCCCTCAGACGAGCGGCTCGGTTGGGCAACAGTGATTTCTTCTCTGCTTTTTTTCTCCTAATAAAACGGATGGGTTTCTTGTGGACTGAGAAACGGTTGGAAGGAAGGGTCATCGGATCGGAATGGGGCAAACTCACATTGTTGTTGCTGCCCGGCATTAGACAAATCTCCACTCGGCATATACACCGAAAAATCTTTGCAACTACTAGAAGGGATGAAACTGGGATCGCATTCGTGGGATCGGTTGGTGGCTGGGATAATGGGCTGGCTGCATGGCTTCTCCGGGTTTGGAGAAGGGGGGGCCGAGTCTTTGAACTCTGGTGGTATTTGCGGCCTCGTTTCATCACTTGTGTATTATAGTAGATTCGAACATGAAGACATGTCATGCTTGACATTGCTCTCTCTCTCTCTCATGTGAACGTGACATGGTATTTGGTACGCCCATCCCCGGGACAAGTGACATTTATGTGTGCCCAAACGCCTGTCTTTCCACATCTATGCCGTCTTCATATCACGCCTAACCAATGTTAAACTCACTAGCCCCAGCCATAGCTAGCGCCTTCATCTTGGCCTTCATTCTCCGTCTGGCCTCCTCATCCACCTCGCCACCCTCCCCATCATCCTCCCTAGACGGAGCCTTCCTCTTCTGTGCCTGTCCAGCAGCAGCAAACTTGTTCGCGCCGCCACCATTCGCCGGCCTCTTCCTTCCCACAACCCCGCCACCGATACCGCCGGGCGCCTCCCGCAGCCCGAAGCTCTTGGCCATGTGGCCCAGATGCAGCTGGCCCTTGTCGAAATACCCCCTCTCCTCCTTCACGTGCGTGGCGTACGCGCGCACGTGGGACTTGAACGCCTGCCGCGCCGCCTCCAGGAGCGGATCGTCCTTCTTGACGACGGGCGGGTGCCGACCGCGTCCTCCGCGCCCCCTCTGCTCGGCATCGTCCGCCTCCTCCCCCTTGGCCAGCAGCCGCTGCTCAATGCTCAGCTGCAGAGCCTCGGCGCGGCTCATCCACGTGCTCCTCCGGCCTCCGCTTGTCGCTCCTTCTTCGCCGTCGCCCTCCGTCTCGCCGCCGGGCAGCTGCACGGGCGTCGCCAGGCCCTTCTGCAGCACGGCGTCGTACAGCTGCGGCTGCGGCGCGGAGCTGGCGCCCTGGCTGAGCACCTCCACGTAGCCCTCCTCGCAGCCGGGCTGCAGGAAGACGACGGCCTTGCCCGGCCGGCCGGCGCGAGCGGTGCGGCCCACGCGGTGCACGTGGTCGGCGGCCGCGAAGGCCGGGTCGTATTCTACCACGAGGTCGACGGAGGGGACGTCGAGGCCGCGAGAGGAGATGTCGGTTGTTATGAGCACGGCGGGGTCCTTGCTGTGCGTGAAGGAGTTGAGGGTTGCGGTGCGGGAGGACTGGGGAAGGGAGCCGTGCAGTTTGTGCAGGATTATGGAGGGGTTGGCGGGGGAGGTTATGTAGGATGCTGGTGCGACCGTGTCGTCGGTTGAGGTGTCGGGCTTCTTGGGCGGGATGGGAGCGTTGGCGCCTGTGCCGAAGGAGGGTGATGAAGGTGATTCGGGAGAGGGAAGGGCAGTGGGAGTGGGTTTTGGCTTGGTTGCTGGAACAGTGGACTTCAGCAGGTCGAAGTGGAAGTTGACGGAGTCAGCGCAGGAGATGAAGATTATGGCCTTCATTACTGAGCCTTTGCGCGCAAAGTTCGCCTTGAGCAGGGCGATTAGCGTGACGAGACGCAACTTGGCGGGAACGATGAGGTAGGACTGTTTGAGCTGCGACGGGGCAGCGAAGGCGGACTCGACCATGTTTCCTTCGGCGTCTTTTTCCTCGTCGGTCGTGGTAGCGGTGATATGCACGGCGTCGGTGAGGGAGATCTCGCCGAGCTTTTGGACGTTCATCTTCATCGTCGCAGAGCAGAGAACTGTCACTCTCCTTGATGGAAGGACTTTATCTAGCACCACTCCGTCTTTGGTCTCGTGCTTTAGGGGGTCCTTCCGGATCTCGCCTACGATGGTCTTGAGATCGTCTTCGAAACCCATCTCCATCATGCGGTCGCCTTCATCGAGGACTAGCCAGCGCACCGTACCGACATCCAGGACCTTGGTGTTGTCCAAATGATCTGTCAGTCTACCCGGGGTGGCGATGAGAATGTTGACCCCTTTTCGTAACCGAGCTTTTTCTGACTTCTTGCTCTCGCCTCCGGTAACAGTCGTGCTGACAATCCACGGCGCGCAGCGGAGCAACCTTTCCAGCACCGCAGCGATCTGCTTGCACAGTTCTCGCGTTGGCGCAAGGACTATGGCAAATAGACCCGAATCCCTGTGCAATTGTACACCGGTGCTCGAACCGTCTTCGTTCTGGCTAAGGGCCGTAAGGCGTTGGACGATAGGTAGGAGGTACGCCAGCGTCTTGCCGGAACCCGTCTCTGCCTGTAAGAAGGCATCGTTGTCTTCCTTCACCAGTTGCGGTATTGTATTTTTTTGAATGGCTGTAGGTGCTTTCATTTCCATTTTTGTCGACAGGTGCTGTGCTACCCGCCTTGAAAGACCAAGGGCGATAAAATTTTCTGCCTCCCCTGATAAGGGCGCGTTCGATGGTTTCGCTTCTTCAGTTTCTTCTGCCGGTTTATCTTCGAAGGTGGTCTTGGGGGTCGGATTCGAGGTAAACAGCTTTGAACTGGTTTGTCCTGACTTGATCTGCGGCCGAGGTTGCTGTGGCCTCTGTGCCGGCTGAGCATCGCTGTCTGTCCTCAGCCTCTTCGCCGGTCGGTCTACCTCGGCGTCGTCTCCGCCTTCAACTTGCACACCGACACCTGGAATGAACCGTGCTGTCTTCGGCCGGCCGGCAGTAGGAGCTGCGGGCGTGTTCGAACTTTTCCTTGGCTGGATGGTATCCCATTTCTTGACGCTCTTCTGCGCCTTCACCCGGTCTCTCCAGCGGCCGCCCTTGAACTTGACTTGATTTGTGATCGGTGCGTCACCAATCTCAAAGTTCATCAGCATGCCATCGTCCGCCATTGTTGCTGTAGAACCTCCTGGTCGAGGTGCAATGGCTTGAATATCCGGATTTCCGCTGGCTGTATGCTATCGAGATCTCGAAATCTTCGATAGGAAAAATAAAGCGGGGCTGCACAAGGCTTGACCCGCCAATCGCGGGGCATTGTGTGATTGGTTAGCAGATGGGCCGGCTCAATGATCAGCCTTGTTTGTGGGGCAGAGTGAGATATCCCCGAATCCGAATGACCGAACTTGAGTGTCGGAGACGGGAACCACGGTCCCGGTTCGCATCCGGCTCTTCATGCTTGTTGATCCCACGCATCCTTCACAGCGTGTCAGATACTCTACACGCGTATCTATGCGCTCTCCAACCCTGATGGTCTGCATCGGGCGTCCTCATCACATGTTATCCTCGTCAATCTTTGCCACTGTTATGCCAAGCGGCATAACTACGAGCCTACAAGGAATGGGCAACACGTTGGCTCTCGGCTGATGACCGCGTGGAACTTCCCCAAGCACCCGGTCCGACCTGATATTAACCGACGAGTCGGCACCATATTCTGTCCATGCCGCCATATTTGATGCAGCTTCGTCCCATCGGACCTCCATGAGCTTTGGGGCCACAGACTGGACGTTTCAGTACTAATTTATTTAAGTTTCCGTATATACCTTCTGCCATCATGTCTTCATATCCAAATTCCCTTCGGCCAGTGCTGCTTCACTCAAGGCTCAGGGCAGGCACGATGACGACTCCAGTAGCGATTGTGGCCGCCGTTGCTGGCATCGGGGCTTATGCTTTGTACGTGAAGAGGAGCTCTGCTAGTCCAGATGCCGTGAAGGAGCCCTTTGCAAGTTTTGGGTTCCACCAGCTGCGTCTCAAGAGCTCGGAGTTGGTCAACCATAACACCAAGCGCCTGCGTTTCGAGCTTCCGGATCCAAATGTCAAGAGCGGCTTGAGCCTAACCTCTGCTGTCTTGACAATATCGTTCCCAAACGGAGGCTGGATTCCATGTATCCGGCCGTACACACCGACCAACGACCTCAGTATGTACTATCCTCCACCTACCAATGATAACAAGCTTATGAGTAGCAGATGATAAGGGCTTCATCGACCTAATGGTCAAGCACTACCCTGGCGGCAAGCAATCGACCCACATCCACTCCCTCAAGCCGGGTGACTCCCTCCGCTTCGCGCCCATCAAGGAAATCGCCTGGACGCCCAACAAGCACGACCACGTGGCCCTCATCGCCGGTGGCGCTGGCATCACGCCGATGTACCAGCTCACCCGCGGCATTCTCTCCAACCCGGACGACCGCACGCGCGTCACCCTGGTATGGGGCGTCAACACGGACGAGGATATCTTCCTGAAAGACGAGTTTGCGAAGCTGGAGAAGGATCATCCGGGGCAGTTCCGCGCCGTGTACGTTGTGTCCCAGCCGGGACCAGACTCGAAGCATGCCAAGGGGTTTGTGACGAGACAGCTGTTGGAGGGCGCTGGGGTAGCTGTTGGAAAGGGGGAGAAGGAGGGTGGGGAGGATGTGAAGGTCTTGTTATGTGGACCGCCGCCGATGGAGAAGGCGCTTACGGGGTCGAAGGGGCTTTTTGGCAGCCCTAAGACGGGAGTGCTGCATGAGATGGGATTTAGGGCCGACCAGATCCACCGGTTTTAGGGAGCTGCTTGGGTGTATCGATGTTATGTATGTAGTCTTTCCAGCTTTGTCTAAATTTCACAGCAGCGCTTTGTCTACAGCCACCCTGGCCCTTCGTCGTGGATCATATCTACTATAAACTCCGGCAATATGCCAAAGCAATTATTCATCGATAATGGCTATTAAGATATCAACGCATTATCATTGTGAGTGTCGCTATTTAGAGAAAGACATTTTGGCTAACATATATACAGGAAATTTGTTTGGGGAGCACGCGCATCACAACTTATCTTTCTCTCACTGGCACTGGGCATAGTAGGGATTGAGCGTCGAGCACTTCCCGGAGGCGCAGGCTGTAGGTCCAGTCCAACCCGATCCACCGCATTGTCCGTACAGTGTCTGGCCGGGACCACCCCCGCCGTTGGAAGTAGTTGTGGGCGCAGGGGTTGTGGTGACAGTCTTCAACGTCGTCGTGCTGCTGGTCGTGGTCTTTGGAACCGTGGTAGTGGTAGGCGACGTGGGCTTTGCGGACGTCGTCGTCACTGGCGGCGGAGGGGAACCGCTACCTGTGACAGGGCTCGCGCTGGCCGTGATCTTGGAGCTACTCTGGGCGACCGAGCTCGCCACACCGGGTATCAGTGTCGGCCCGGGAACGATATACGATATCGGCGAGGTGTAAATGTTGAAGAGGATGCCCGGGTCTGTCGACTTGTACAGAGCCGTGCCAGGCACGCCACTGGGCTTGTCGGATCCAGAGCCTGTGATCTGGAGGCTGATGCACTGGGGATAGGCCTGCGCGCCGTTGGGTGATCCTGCTGCGTGCAGGGCGATTATCTCGTGCCGAAGAACATAGTTGCCCGGTGCTATGTTGGCGGGAATTTGGACAAGCCATGTGCTATTGTTCTGCACCAGCGTGTCGGACGCCCAGAGACCTGGGTTGCCACCGCTGACCCAGCCGGCGCCGTCGATCTTGAAGAACTCCAGCTTCGTCTTGTCGACGGTCTCGCAGGGGCCGTTGCAGTTGGCGAGATAGTCAATCACCGGGCCGTGGTGGCTGTCGGGCCAGGGGACAAGCCACTGGAGACTGATCTTGTCGCCCGCTGCTACAACGGCGTGGCCGACGGCGGGCTTTGCACTTCGGTGGCAGATGATATCCGGGCCGCCGAAAGCTGAAGGGGAGACGAAGCCGTTGTCCGTATCGTCGATGATCCAGCCAACGGATGGTGGTGGGTTAGGGTCGTAAGGATAAGATGTGCCGTCGAAGCCAAGGTAAGAGACGCCGTTGATGACAATATTGGTTACGTGGCCATGGCTGTACACGGTGGCTGCCGAGGCCAGGGCCAGGAGGACGGAGATACTCTTGCTACCCATGGTTCAAGATTCAGAGATGGCCTTTCTTCTGACTTCTCAGAGAATGATATTGAGCAATGCTTGGCAAGAATCCAAGGATCGGTTTGAGGGAGCATGCCGAGCATATATACAGAGGCTCCTGGTACGAGGGCCGCGTTGACGTGGTCTCAAGTTACATCGTTTCTTCACTTGCTTGCCAGGTCGCGATCATATCTGCCAAGCTTCTGCTCTGCCCGGGTACATGGAACTCGCTAGATACGGTAGGCGGGAAGACAGCCGACGACGACGGTGCCATCGCGACTGTGGTGCTTCGGAGTATAGGAGATCAAGCCGGCTGTCGCACATGATTGGCTTCATGTGCCTTTCGATCCGACCTGGGTCGTGAAAACCTGGAAATGCTGCCAGCGCCATGCCATATTGAGGATCTGGTATTTACGCTTCCGTGCCGGAGGCTCACGTCTTCGGTAGTGGTGTTGCAGCGATGTAACATGGTCTTCCACATCTGTTCTGTGGGGTTTCTCAGAGATTTCCGTTCCTAATTTGGTACCTCGCGCCATGACCTTCTCTAACTTCAGCTTCAACTTTTGGGCTACTCTGAGCTGCTCTGAGCTTCGCATGGATTTCCCCGCAAAATGTCACCATCCGACGGCGGACCCATCGTTCAAGGAAATGGTCGATTCAATTACTACGCAGATACTGCGACAGTCACCAGACATATGCCAATGGATCACGAAGATTGACTGGCGTCCGAGTACAGCGGAAGTGTGGAAAGGACGACGGAACCCGACAAGGCAATGTCTATGACGGCCGATTGCGTTATTCTTTCATGCCCGGCCGAAATCTCCCCGGAGCTCCTTTACGTTGGCCGATGATGCTACAATCGCGAACAAACAAATGCAAGGCAGGGAAAGAAATGGCTTGCCTGCTTAGGTAACCATGGTTGGCCAATGAGGCAAACTGTGCGTCAAGCAGTCCCTCAGCCGCACGATGCCTAAACGTCAACTATCTCGTTCGGTGCCGAGTAAGATCTAGGTCGGGGACAGCGTCATGGTCCCGTCAATTGTGGATGAGCTCGATATAGTCGTCTAGTCGTCCACCCCTTCCGTTGGGTAGCCGTTGGGCATCCGCTGTCTGAGACTTGCCATACATCCCGTCCTCAGCGATCAGTGATCGTATCTAACTATGGCGGATCCCATCTCGGTCGCTGCGAGCATTGTTGCCTTCGTCGAAATCACCGATCGAATCATCCGGGCATGCAAACATTGCATTGACGCTGTCAAAGATGCTCCGCGTGATATGCAAATCATCGTCGGCGAGGTGACATCACTCAAAGCCATAATTGAAAGCCTCAGCCCTGCGGACTTGCATGCCAGCACACTAAAGTTCGTCCCGGGACTGTTCGATAAGACAGGCCCCGTCGAGGGATGTCGCCGTTGCCTCGTATCTCTGGAGGCACTCCTGCCTTCGGTGCCGCTTCAGCAATCACAGAATGGACAGAGAAGGATCACGTTTGCTGAGCTAGCTTGGCCCCTGAAGGAATCCAAAGCCAGAAAGCTTCTTGCCGAGCTATCACTCCACAAGTCGACCTTGCTACTTGCCATTACTGGTGACATGGGACACGACATCAAGGACATTAGGTCTGGAGTCAGCCGACTCGAACACGCAATGACGGAAGCGCAACAACAAGATGTGTACCAGTGGCTTGAATGTGCCAACCCCTCTGCAATTCATAACTCGGCTGTGAAGAACCATGAGCGGGAGACTGGGGTCTGGCTACTTCGTTTACCGGAATGGACCCAGTGGCTTTACCAAAGTAATACGACCAAAAGACTTATGTGGTTACATGGTATTCCCGGCTGTGGCAAGACAGTGCTGGCTTCCTTTCTGATTGAGGAGTTGAAGGACCACTGCGCCTACAGTGACGAGGTTGGCCAGTCGTACTACTACTGTCACTATGCTCGTACCGAGGACGAAGCAGCGCCCTTTCTCAGATGGATAGTCTCCCAAGCCTGTCGTCAGGCCCGGTGGATTCCTCATGAACTATCCAAGCTTCACAGCAGCGGATGCGAACCGAGAATTGATGAGCTACAGGAGGCATTGGAAGCAGTCTTGGCGAAGTTCAAAACTTTCTACATCGTCGTTGACGCGGTGGACGAGAGCTCCCCTCGTGACGAGCTTGTAGCTATCATTGCGACACTTTCTACAGACAAGAGATTCCACAATGTCAGGATACTGGCTACCAGCCGTCTCTATTCGGATATCGAGACGGTTTTCAAGGATCTTTCCATCGACATTTCGATGTCGAACCCTTCGGTCGACATGGATATCAGGCGAATGGTACACTCGAGGTTGCATGCGTCCCGTCGCTTGAGGAGATTCTCGCATCTGTTCGACCATGTTGAGAATGCTCTTGTGACTGGAGCTCATGGAATGTAAGTCCATCTCGATCTGCCTTCTTCTTTCCTCGCTGACCGGGATTCTTAAGGTTTCGCTGGGCCCACTGCCAACTGTACCACATCGAGCAGCTCCGAGATGAGTATCAGCTTCTCGCGGCCATTGGAGATTTGCCCAGTGACTTGGCAGAGACATATGTACGGGGCCTCTCCGAAGTCCCAATCGCCGACAGGGCCTTCGTGCGGCGTGTCTTTGTCTGGATCTGTGGGCATGCGCAAGCTCCTTGGCTCACGCAACGTGGTATCAATGCCAGTATACTCATATCCGCGGTATCTAACGACTTGGGGATACGTGCGGGAGTATACACCATCGACGACGTAAAGGAGCTTTGTGGTTGCCTTGTCGACGTCTCAATCGACTCTGCTCATGGCGGGGGAGCTGCGAAGTTGCGGAAGGAGTTTGCGCCTGTGGGCAAGCCGGGTCCCCGCAAGCGTCACCTTTCTTCCGAGTACCGGCCTGCTGTTAACACGGAACAAGACCGTATATCGTGCTCTGACGCCGATCTCTTCGTGTCGCTCGCCCACTACACTGTGAGGGAGTTCCTCGAATCGACACTCATCCTCGAGACGAACGCGGCCTTTCTCTCGTTGCCCTTGACCACGACCACGTTCGAGTTTACAGCGAGTGTACTAAGACAAGCTCTGCACGCAGACCTCGCGTCTAATGCTACAGATTGGGCCACTGACCGCGAGGCGTATTGTCTCACACTAGCCTGCGCTCTATACTGCAAGGTCCTGAGCGCCAGGCCAGATATTCAGGACATGTTCCTAGAGTATTACGAGCCAGATCGGCCGCACTACCAGCGCATATTGTTAATACAGCAGCACCTTATGGGCACCTTTGACCAGTATACACGGAGTTACCTCCTGCAGTACTTGCCCACTCAAGTTTTAACGTTTGCTACCATGGACAGCGCCCCTGACTGCATCGCTACCATACTCAATATAAGGTTGGTTTGCGGGAGTTCATACGGCGCAGACGATTTGGTGGCAAGATGCCTCTTTGTGAACTCGGTGGAGGATGTGCGGCACTTGCTTGAGACGATCTTGGTAGTTACTTTCCGTATTCCTAGGGACCGGCCGGAAGCGCTCCATGGGTCCCACTCCTCGTCTTCCTGGGTATGGCGGGACATCACTGTTCAGGGCACCGTCGAGGATATCGTGAGGCATGTGCATGGTGGCGGTGTTCCGTTCTCTGGACTGTCTTATTATGCTTTGATAGCTGCGGATCCCAACGAAGCATCAAGCTCAGACATGGCGTCGGCCGTGTAAGCGGTTCATGTCAGCCAGCGTAGCGACAGTCGTGTCCGCGCCCGCAGCAGCATCTTCTTCGGGATGCTCCCCCTATGGGCATGGGGGTTGAGCGTCACAGGTCGGACCTCTGGCGGCGAAGATTCACCGATAGATAGCTAGAACGCAGATCATGCATTGAGCTCGGATACGACATCCGCCGTGTCGGGCGTATCTTCAGCCTTTTCCACAGCTCCGAGGTAGCGTCGTTCCGGTGCCCTTCTGACCCATTGAGAGCCTAAAAACATCAGAATACAGAGGCCCGTAAGGTTTAGCTGGACGTGTAAAGCAGTAGGGACGTGAATTCCTAGCGCCCACGAGCTTGACTGGTCCATCTAAAACATGAGTGGAGAAAGCTGTTCGAAGTTCAAGAACTGAATGATTCCCGCAGCTGGCAAGGCTGCTTGAAGGCTTGGAAGCTTCAGAGCGGAGCCGACAGCTGATTGGCCTACAGTGAAGACCCACAAAAACTTTTGAGTTGCAGTCACAAAACTTCAAAACTTCTTCGACTCAACTTCTTCCTCTTCCTTTCCTGCTGCGTGAAGCCTCGTCCTCTTCAACGCTGCGTTTCTATGCTACAAACGGAGAGCTCTGCGTAAGCAAGGCTCTCATCCCATTCTTGGCATATGAGAAATTCGGAGAATCAGCTTCACTCTTCAGCTCGCCCGTCTCGCGCTCGCGCGTGCGACGGTGCCGACGCTCTGCCGGTAACGGTCCAGCGCGACTTCGCGTCCCGTAATTGGCATCAGAAAAGCAGGGCCTGGGCCGGCCGCTCGCGCTCGTTCGTGGGCGTCTCCGGTCCCAGGTTCCTCTGGGAGGGCCATTACGAAGCTTGTGGTCATACACTTGAGTGCGATACGCAGCGTGCGGTTCGTCCTTTGTGGTCGAACCGCACAATTCGATTCCGATTACTCTGTTGAGGACGAGGCTTCACCCACCCTTCTTTTTCTAGGTAAGATGTGCATTTTCGTGCCACCGCGGGATGGGGATACTGCTAATGATGCATCGTGCATAACCTTCTGGACATTTCACACTTTTCGTGGGTAACGTGCAACTCGCCACCCTTCCTGGGTATCCAAATGGACGGCATTAGTGTGTACAGCACTGAGTCATCTTTCCATGCTCTACTTGCTGAAGGATAATTCTTCGTGCCAAGACAAAACTTCCCTTCTATTACCAAACACTTCTGTCCTCCTACCAGATAGGCTGCGGTGCATGAAAGACGGGCGACATTCTTCCCTTATGAACAACAAGTGTATCCCGAACGGACCAATGGGCTTATGACAGCAATGCGGTTCTGGTTATTTGACATTACTATTATTCTGTGGCTAGTCTATAGCCAGCAACAACCTCGAGTCATCCGTATACGTTGCTACAGTCAGCCACAAGATCTTCAATTCACGGCTCGCTCGTCACTCCCGTTGATGTGACAGCAGTCTCACTTCCTCTCATGCAAGACCTTTTCCTACTCGAGACGCAATTACACTAGCGAGCTTCACAAAAGCATGACGGCGGCTAGACCCATGCCGAAGACGGCCATTGCAGGCTCGAGCATCGCAGCTCCGGCGGTCGTGGCAGGCGCCGGCGACGTTGTTAAACTTGTGTTTGAGCGGGATGTCGATGTCATCGTCGATGTGCTAACCGTAGTGGTGGGCTGGGCAGTGGTCGTCGGCGACAAGGACGGCTCAGATGAGACAGAGGATGAAGTAGAGCCGGTCTCGCTGGACGTGGAAATGGGGGTGACCGACCACGTACTGCTGTCCGTCGCAGCCACGGAGCTGCTGCTTGTCGTGATTTCGACCTCAGCTGTGCTCGTTTCTGCGGGGGCTGTGCTTGTCTCGGCCCAGGTCGGTTTGACGGCGTACAGGCTGCCACAAGTTTCGCATGCACCGTCAGGAGCAATCTGGGCATACTGGTCGTAGAGGTATTCGCAATTCTCACGAGACTGTTCGCATACATAATAAGGTATGGTGTCGAGATAGCTGGCCAGGTCCGGAGTGGATCCGTCAGCACACGTGCACTCGAAGCAGTATGCAATGTCTTCGAAAGGGTTGTCCTCGCCATGGTTGTTGGAGAGGCAGCTGTTGACGGATACCTGGCCCTTACAGAGGGCGGCACAATTGGTGATCTGGTTGGGGCACCTGTAGTTGCCTACAACTCTTTTGTGAGTCTCCGGAGCATGTGGGAAGCTGAGGGCGGTATCACCTACCAAATGACCCGCCGTCTCTTCCAGGCATCCCCCGGACCGGAGGCGACAAGCAAGACGGGCTAGCGGCTGCCAGATATGCCGCGAGTGCTATCACAGTAATCTTCGCGAACATGATGGTATGTACGGTACAGTGTCTCTCAGGCTGCAACGACAGATGGTGTATTGAAAAGTAATATTGACCAACTCAGCGGCGAACAACCACGCCAAGGACGGGGGCAGCCGAGGATTCTTAAATGGAAATGTAGCTTCGCCCTGCGCCAGGACGTTAGGGACCATGGCCTGTCAATTAATTGGTTGCAGCACTTGAAGAGTCATGCAGGTACCACAACCTGTGCCCGCAGGCCTTTGTCTGAATAAGATTACGGTTCCGCTCCGGCTAGACCGCGTTAGTCGTTAGGGCAAGCAGTTCGCGCTGCAAAACCTGTTGGACCAGGTGGTATTTCCTCCGAGTGCGACCTCGTTTGTCCAACGTTTCTCTCCTTATTTGGTAAATGCTGTTTTCCTTATTTGGTCGTGGGGGCCAAGAATAGAACACTAGTATCACTAGCTTGGGGGCTGTTGGCTTTAAATCTGGCTTGCCTCCCTTACTCTGGTGTATACCTGGATGCTCTGACTTTCCATGCGGGTCATCTCTCCACGTCGCAGCAAGTTGCCGATGCTGCAGAGGAGTTCTCTGTGTGACGCCTGGAAGAGCAAGTTCAACTCCACTACTTGACCCTTGGCATGTTTGGCCACCGATGAATAACACAACGGCGAGATCCGCATTGAGAGGCCGGTTGCAGCATGGTGGTTCGACACGGGGTGTTCCTTGGTCAGAATATAAACCCTCCCTTTCCTGTTCTTCACTCGATACAGAGTCAACAGCATCGCCGTGTAGGATGCTACAGTCTCATTACTGAGTACTACAACAGCATGTGTGTCTGGTCATCATCAACTGGCCACTCAGGTCTCACGAACTCGTACGTCACGGTTTTCTAATCGCTTATGGACTACACATTCTGTAAACTCCCATCCATTCTTCGGGAATGTTTTCACACTTCAAGTTCATGAATGGCATCCTGGCATGCAATGAGGACGAGTCTGTGTGGCTACGTGCTTTGTTGCACTAGATCTTCTCAATGCCAGCGGATTTGATAATGCGGTTGTGCTCGACACTCTAGCAATTTCTTTAGACTTGTTCTTTCTTCATGCCTGAATATACTTGTACTTATATGCATATATATCTACCTCAAAGAATCAGACTAAACACAATGAATTATGTTCTACAAAGACTATCTTGCAATTGAGAGTCGTCGAAATCCTATATATGGGCCGGCCTATATCACATCGGTCCAAGCTTCTGGATCCTCTCCTTATCCATCGGTCCCTAGGGCTCTCGTTACCTCCCCTGCAGAACCAACAGTGTACTGTTGGGCTTGTTTTGAGCCATTTTTGTCAACCTCTCATCTACACATACAGGGTTCAGTATATCCGAGCTCGGTACCTCAGAGCGGACTGAGAACGTAGCCGAGATGTTGGTGCCCGCAGAAACTGATGAATCTTCTAAGCGCCCAGTTGGACTTCTCGACCTCCCGCCGGAGATCATGCTCGACATCTTCCATGAGGTCAGCTGTTCATCTGATAGCTTACCGTCGTTAGCCATATCGTTAAAGCGTCTCTACTCGTGCTACAAAGAGAACGAATCGTTCATCTTCCACCGCACAATCAGAAGCCTCAGCCCAAAATCACCCACGCGGCGTGAAGGAATCATCAGAATGCGTATGTTGCTCGCCGTCACGCGGGGGAAAGCCAGCACGGGTGCGATCATGCAGGCATGTGATGATGCCGAAGACGTCAACAACCCCCTCCCTCCCGTCCCACAGTCGATGTTCGACTATGTGATGGCCTTCACGCGATGGGCAACGCGCAGTGGCCAAATATCTCATGTCTGTCGAGAACCCTGGCCTCATTGTTTTTGCAATATCGTTTTTGTTGCTTCCGGAACCGACGGGGAGTAAGGGTCGATATCGAACCTCAGCCTTCATTCTATTAGCATCCTGGTTTCCGTGAGAACCGAGCTCAATCTTAGTTGGCGTAAGTAGAAGAGAATTTTGGGTTTTGGGTGTTATTGGTTTCGCAGGCGGGATCAAGTGATCCAGTCAGATTATCTAGATTGTTGCTGTGTTAGTTATAGGTATAAAAGACGAATTCAGTCATGAATTTCGTATTTATTTGACCAAGTGTACTGTTATACTGTTACTTTTCTAACTTGCTTAAGTATTTAAATCGTTTGGTCCCCCCAGCTCATTACATTTGCTTCTTCATCATGCTAAAGCTACACTTTCATTTATTAGTTCTCCCTTGTCGCTAAGTTGAGGCCTATACGCTGTAGTGACGACGAGCAAGTTCGTAGAAAGATAGCCCGTATGAGAAAGAGCTTCGATCCAGACGAAGCAATAGTGACCGCGTTGAGAAATCGACTCTCTAACCGATCAACAATCGACTTACACCCACCAAAGAGCAAAAGTACTTATGCAATTCTTGCAACCTGACACCAAGGCAATGATTTTGCCTCGGGATTTCCTAAACCATCCGCCCAGACCCAACAAAGATACATCAGTTCAAGACGTGTAAGGAGGAGTGGATGCTTACTCACATGAGATAGCGCCACGTATGGGAGATGCGAACTGTTTTCTTCCACCGATATCTTGAGCTTCTGGAGGTCTCCATCTCCCAGGTCTACACGGACGATAGGGAAAGACGATGTTCGAGTCAACATATACTTGACGGCATCTATGTCCACATGAATATGCTCGCACAGATAGCCATCCTCTACCCTTGCTAAGCATCAAACGCTCCAGCTCTCCACCGGGGGCGAGGCAGCCTCTGAACAGGGATAGCCCATGACGGGAATGGGGATTCTGGTAGAACGCGTTGTCAGAGCAGCGCGGATGGCAAAGGTGAGAAGCTCACATAGGGCCGCAATCGAATACTTGACGGCCTGATTGAATGGAGGTTGAATAGAACGTAGGAAATTTCATGTGAAGGTCAAGCAGTCCATTAGATACTGCACCCGCCGCGAGAGGTCCGCAGGTGGCATATTCAAGTTCAATGCTTCAGTCCGAGGTAAGTCTAGCACCTGTAATGTACTGCCTACCATCCTCTTCAGCAATACTGTCGGAATTCAACGCTTCGATCTTTTTCTTGGCATTTGCGCTGCGTACGAAAGGGACCCCTGCAGGGAACTCGTTGAAGCCGAGCACTTCAGCCAGCAGGCCCAAGAAGAGCCAGGTCTGACAGAAGCTTTCGACCTCATCTCGCGGCGCGGGATACAGCAGCTTTGTGTACGGATGGCAGGACAAAGCTCGCCCAGCAGTTAGCTGTTGGAAGGTACGACTGAAGCTGGCCGCCGGTTGTCAGCTAGTTGCTTTTGTAGAAGGCCACAATTACTGTTTGTATTCGGGGCCATTGTTGGTTGATCGCACTGGTGGACAAAGCTATCACATGAAATATAGGAATCTCGTTGAGATCAATCATTCTCAGGAAAAACGGCCAACATGATCATTTAAACTTGAGTAAATTTATACGACAGAAATAATTATATCATCGTGCTCGCTAGTTTAGGGGTATCTTGCTTGTACGCCATTCTCAAATCCAACCTACAAGGCGGGTTAGAACTTACACATTACCATAAGTACCCTCCAACAAGTCTATAATGTCAAAAGCTAAAGCAGTATCTTCCGCCAGTTTGTCTTCTTCTTGTCACCATCATCCCCTAGCGGTAACCTTCCTCCATGACCTGATGTTGACCAACAATAGCTAGGAAGACGTCATTGAGTGTCGTCGGTGCCACGCTATGGTGCTGGATCCCGAGCCGGTCGCGGTTGTCTTCCAGCATAACGAGCAGATGGCCGATCGCGCTGGTGGTGTTCTCGCCCTCAGTGTTTCGGTTCTGACTGCCAGTCGCTGTTCGACTGTGCTCTAGGACCGCCGCCGCCGGCACCGAAAAGCGCATCTGGCCGTGATATGTATTCTCTTCAATCTCCGCGCCGGGGAGTAGTTCTAGGACACCTTGGCGCATGGCTTCCATTTCCTCGTGCGTAGAATGAGGCGCCGTGCGACTAACGAGATGCACATACAAGGAGTCGCCGAAGCGCTGCTGGAGCTCGGCAACGTGGCCTATGGCAAGCATCGAGTTGGCGATGATGCCAGCACGATTAGCAAGCGCGTCTGCCTCTTCCATGCTGTGAGTTGTAAGGAGGATGGACCGGCCGGGCACAACGTTCTTGAGAGTGCGCCACATGATGCGCTTGGCGGCGGCATCGAGGCCCGAGGAAGGCTCATCGAGTAGGATGACGGACGGGTTGCCGGTAAGAGCCATGCCGAGCGAGAGCTTGCGCTTGTTACCTCCCGAGAGATGGCCTGCCATGGTGTCCCGGTACTCGTCCAAGCCGACGGCACGTATCACGGCATCAACCTGACGAGACACGTCCGTGATACCCCGCAAGCGGGCGTAGTGACGCAGATGCTCCTCCGTGGTCATTTCGTCGATGGCATCGAACTGCGGGCACACTCCCATGTGGGCGCGCGCCATGGCACGCTCCTTTATAACCGAAAACTGCTCAACCAATACGTCGCCTTTGGCGGGACGAATGTCGCCTCGGATCATGGAGATAGTAGTGCTCTTACCAGCGCCGTTGGGTCCCAGCAGAGCAAACACCTCGCCGTGGTTGACCTCGAACGAAACATCACTGACAGCCTTCAAACCTCCGAAGCTCTTGGTGAGATGCTGGACTTGCAGTCCTCTGTGCGCCGCCTCCGCCTTTTCGACATCCCTTGAGCTTTTCTTTGCAGCAGTAGAAAACATGCCCAGAAGTTTGACTCGGCTGTCGGATAACAGCAGCAGTGAGAAGTAGAGGCAGCTCTGCAGTACTAGATATAGAATTGGCCCGCCGTACGCGTCGATCTCTCCTGGGTATTTCGTGAACTCTGGTCCGTCGCAAGCCTGATAGAACACGTTCAACGAGACGAGCATGGCACGCATTAGGGACCCAAGAGGGAAGACTACGGATATGACATAGTGAGCAATCATCACGTTGCTTTGCGCCTTGGTGGCGTCCGAGAGGCTGATGATGAATATGAAGGCGATGAAGTATATGGCAAGTCCCACGCCATTGAAGGCAGAAACCGCAGCCCACGTTGCAAGCTGGCTGCCGGTGAAGAGTGAGAGGATATATCCCAACAGGATCCCGGCGATGGCGTAGAGCAGGAAGACGGGAATTAGATAGGCCCCATTCCAAAACACATCACCCGTCGTAAAGTTGAATACGAGTGCCGCGATCACTACTGGTATAACCATCAAGCCAAAGTCGAACAGAAGGTGGGATAGCCACTGGGCCAAGACGCGGACACCACTGGAGTATTGGAGGCCGCGCACATTACTGCGGCGCTCGAGGTTGGGATATAGACTCAAGAACGCGGGGGCGATACCGAGAGCGATGCTGAAGTAGATCGCCAGTTGCAACGTCTTGCCCACAGCCCCCAGCGCTGTGTCGAAAACGACATAGCCAACAGCGATACGGAGGGCCAAAAGAGCACTATTAAGGAGATTCTGCGCAACGATAGCAGCGGACATGGCGTTCCCAGAGTCAGCGCGGTAGATAACAGTTGCAGGAGAGTCCGGGGAACCCAGCCAAAAACCACCCGGGTAGAGAGTCTTGCGGTGCTCCTCGATGAACGGCGCCAGATCGGAGAACGAGTCCACGGTGTCTATAGAGACGGTAAACTGCTCACCACTACCCGAGGATGTTGATGTATTGGAAATGGACGCCGCCGGACCTACGACGATTGTGGCGTTATTGAGCAGCCCGTCGAAATTCCCCGCACCCTGCAGCTGATCCAGTCGTTCGGGTGCGCAGGTTGACTGGCGCTCACCCGACACCACCATCCGCATGGCGGCAGCGGCTACGATTGGGATCAGGAACGCGATGAGATAAGGCAGCCAGTTTCGCTTTAGCAGGGTGAAGCGCTTGGACAGCAACACGACAATCTGCTTGGAAATCCCCACGCGGCTCCCCGTTAGCAGCTCCATGGGCTGCGGCTCCTCAGAATGGTCCAAGGACGGTCCCGAGTCCAGTCGTTTGGCAGCATCGTTCGACTCGCTGGCATACTCGGCTGCAGACTGGAGGAACACGTCCTCTATTGTCGGGCTGGAGAGGCGGTAGGAGATGTTGGATGCGTCCAGAGCTCGGATAACGCGCGCGGCAAGCGCAGACGAGGCTGCTACGTACACGACGCTGTCAGGCTTCACGATGGTCTGAACGCCTTCCACAGGAGGTGGCTGCTGGTGCTCCTCGGGGTTGGAAAGGTGAATCCTGAACCCAGAGCCAAGGTTGGCCTTGAGCTCGACGGCCGAGCCTTCGGCACGCAGCACGCCCTTGCTCATGATGGCGATCTTGTCCGAGAGTAGGTCCGCCTCGTCGAGGAAGTGGGTGGTAAGGATGATGGTGCGCTTACCACGCTCAGCGAGCAGGATATCCCAGATCTTGCGACGGGACAGCGGATCAATACCAGAGGAGACCTCGTCAATGCAGCAGACGGAGCTCCCACCCGTCAACATCATGGCAAGCTGCAGTTTGCGCTTCTGTCCGCCAGATAGGGTAGATGACTTGGCGTCTTTCTTAGTGGTGAGTCCCACGGCCTTAAGAAGGTCCTTCAGCTCCTCTCCCGTCGCCTGCTGGAATGGTGCCTTGAGACGATTAAAGAGGCGGACGTGCTCCCATACTGTGAGTTCATCCCACAGGACGTTTTTCTGAGGAGCGACCCCCACGCCACCAGAAGCGTCGATGGACACCTTGCCTTTATCGAAGCCCTGAAGTCCGGCGATGGAGTCCAGTGTGGTACTTTTGCCGCTGCCGTTGGCTCCTAGTAGGGTGACGATTTCGCCGCGAGGAATGGAGAGGTTGAGGTCGCTCACCGCGACAGTTGGCGGATTAGGAGGAGAAATGAAGGAAAGCAGTCGTTGTAATAGAGATGGAGCAAAGGTTTTGGTCAGGCCCTGCACCGTAACAGCGTCCCGAGGCCGCGGCCCAGAGCCTTCCCCAGTCCAAATTGAACGGCTGTCTGCCGCAGCGCCGTGTAGCCATCGCTCTAGCCCTGCTGCAAGAAATGGGCATGTGGCGATCTGTATGATCAGGAAGATCCACAAGACGATGCTGGGAACCGAGTGATCACTGTCCTCAGGCGGCTTTAGTAGGTTGGCGGCCTGTCCTGTGGCCTCGTAACGAGATATGTACTTAATCTGCAGCACCATGTTACAGGGCGCGAATAACAGCCCTAGGATCACGGCAGCGGCTGTTCCTAGATGGGGAACGGCTTGGACAAGAACACCAAGGAGGAGAAATGCCAGGCCACTGGCGACGCCTGATAGCTGAGCCTTCTTGAAGAGGGTGCCACCGACTAGGGCCTGGGCCGTGGATGCGAGACCGGACAGGACGAAATAGGGCAAGACAATACCAGCACTGGTATTTTTCCAGATCATGAATTTGAGAATCAGGGAACCGACAATCCAGCCTGGCAGGTAGACTATGGTGAAGGTGCAAAAGTACGAGACCATGCGTACCGCCTGAGGCTCCCGTGCGCTCTTTGTGGACATCATAGCATCGACGAGCTGCGACAGACCCTTCTCACGTTCAGTAGCAATGTACCCTGGTAGGTGATAGGAGATGCCGAAGAATGCCAGAAGGATGGATACACCCATAAAACTGATGAAAGTATGTTGGTAGTTCCGAGTGACTTCGGCTTTGCGTTCCTCTTCCGTTTGGTCTGTAAAGAGCCATTCTTGCATTGAGTCCAGGGCTGACGGGGTGTTGTTGGAGTTTTCGACACGTGCGATTGCTACATCTACAGCGCGCTGTAGTGGTAGGACGTAGACTTGAGGATCGTTGTCGTCATCTTTGACGTTGAACTTCCGGCCCAGGACACTGTCTCCTCGAAGAGTGTAATTCCACACGCCCCCTTCGCCTTCCTCGGGTGATGCGTGGAAAACAACGGCGCCATAACAAGGAGTAGTGCCTTGGAAGGACACTGTACATATTCGGCCCATCTCTACCGTGTCTGCGGCTCGATGCGCCTTCTTACCAGCTCTGGTCACTTGCTCCTCAATATTGTCAATGACGCGGTCAATGGCACCGCCGGTGAGGCCGTTGTTGACGAAGACGACGTTGGATCGTTGGCTGTCCGCTGCGGCCAGCCCATCCACGAATGAGCGGACAGGCCGGGGCTCGGCGACTCCGTACTTGTTGCCTGATGCTTGCAAGCTCTGGCCGATGCCCAGGTAGAGGGTCATCAGCAGTGGCAGCATCAGAGCTGCGTACATGGTGCTCACAGAGTGGCGCATGATCAAGATGGTCAGGTCCTTGCTGGACAGGAACTGGGCCTGGGACCAGAAGGCGCTCTTTCGCGGCCCCATCGCGGACATGATTGTGCCCACCGTGGTGGCCACGGGCCGTGTTGTCGCTGGCCGAGACCAGTTTCTCGGGTTTGGCTGGAAGCGATCTTATTGCAAAAGGATGGTGACTGTCTCGACTATTGCCCAAGTCGATGATCAGCGTGCGAATAGTTGTAATTGTGGTTGATGGGAGGAACGAACTTGGGGTTTAGGGGATGGAGAGGAGATCAATGGAGGGCAAAATGCGTTTCAAACCACCGGGATGTCGCTGCGCCTTATGCAGTCTAAGGGAGCTCTACTCCCAAGTATGTTCATGGGGAAGGTCTCCTGCTGGAAGCAAGGTTGACGATATGATCTTTTACGGCACAGCATTTTCGGCGTGCCCTACGGAGTACAGATGGCGCTGATTAGCTGTCACCCGTGCTTTGTAGTTGGGTGGCTTAGCTTTTCGGCTCGACTTTTTGCTGGGCCAGCGATACTACCTAAGACTCGAAAACGCACAGCCATCAGGGTAGTGTACTGTGGTATAATGGGTAATAAAAATCTCCATGCGGAGTACCCACGCTAACCAGTGCATGGTATCCACACATCTCTACACTAAATACACCAAACGACTTGCTAATATCTTGTATGCGTACCTTTGGCTGCAATCACTGC